>WNWK01012633.1:0-58739 GCA_009830355.1 Cherax destructor
CACGAGTTCTATTTTGCATTCCTTAAGAACCCTTGAAAAAGCTCATCAGGGCCTGGCGATTTATTTTGCTTCAAACGGTCATCTGTTTGATAACCTTTTCGCTAGTGACTGTGATACTACTAATTTATATTCTTCAGGCCCACTAAAATACCTAATTCTTGGGATATTATTAGTGTCTTCCTTAGTGAAAACCGAGGAAAATAATTATTAAAAATAGAGCACATTTCATTCTCTTTGTCAGTAAGATACCATAATTATTTTGAAGGGGACCTATCTTATCTCTAACTTTTGTTCTATACACCTGGAAAAAATTTTTTTGGGTTAGTTTTGGATCCCTAGCAACTTTAATTTCGTAGTCCCGTTTAGCTTTTCTTATCCCCTTTTAACGTCCCTCTTAATGTCAATATACTGACTCATAAGATGACCTCACCTCTTTTGATACGACTATAAATTCTTTCTTCTCCCTAAAAGATATTTGAGCCTATTATTCATCCATTTTGGGTCATTTCTATTCGATCTAATTTCTTTATATGGGATAAATGTTATTTGGGCAGCATGTATAGTGTTCAGAAAACTGTCATATTGATAGCTCTCTTCATTACCCCAGTCCACAGATGATAAGTGTTCTCTAAGTCCATTGTAATCTGCTAAGCGAAAATCTGGGACCGTTACTGAGTTATTCGTACTATGAAACTTCCATTCAATGCCAAAGGTAATTGATTTGTGGTCGCTTGCGCCGAGTTCCTCTGTAATTTCTAAATTATTAACAAGGGTTTCCTTGTTTGCCAGAACTAAGTCAAGCAGGTTATTTCCCTTGTAGGTTCTGTCACAAACTGCTTCAAAAACAATCTTGAACTACTTCTAAGAAGTCGTTAGATTCTAAATTCCAGTCAAAAATTCCAATCAATTTGACTAAAGTTGAAGTCACCCAGAATAACTACGTTATCGTGCATTGTGGCCTTAACAATTTCCTCCCATAGTAGTCTCCTTGGTCCCTATCTAAGTTTGGGGGACGGTATGTCACACCTAAAATCAAATTTTTCATGCCCCTCTGAAAATTCTATCCAGACAGACTCTGTATTGTTATTTCAGACTTTATTCCCTTTTATGCAACAGTTCAAGGATCTCGGACATACAGTGCCACTCCACCCCCCTTCCCGAAACTTCTGTCTACTTGGAACAATGTATAACCCTGTATATGACATTCAGCAGCCATGTCCATATTTTTCGTATTGAACCACGTCTCAGTTATGGCAATACATCAATGTTACCTGACTTGCAACTAATCTCAAATCGTCCATCTTATTCCTAGTCACTACGACTATTTGTATAATACACTTTTAAAGACCCTCCTTTCTCTTTATCCTTCCTGCTCCATTCTGTTTTACCACTATACCTATTACTGTCCTTGTTATTGTTAAGATTTTTTATATCAAAGCCTAGATCTATATTTCGACATTCAGTATTTTCCATTTCTAATCCTATACCTCTAACTAATCCTAGTTTAAAGTCCTAACAACACCCTCAACTGAGCTAGCAAGAAAATCCACACCTGCCCTGGATAAGTGAACCCCATCCCTGGCATACATGTCATTTCGGCCATAGAAGTGGTCCCAGTTGCAAATGAATGGTACTGCATTGTCCTACAGTGTTTGTCCAGCCAGCAATTGACACCAATTGCCCTGGACAGCCATTCATCTCCAACTCCTGAGATGTTACGCTACTGTGAGGTGTTGTCTTTGTTAGTGTGATGTGACTGTGAGGTGTATTCTGCCCCTTTATAAGCCTTCTTCTCACGTTTCCTTTTATAGTTCCTTGATAATGTGAGTATATATATATATATATATATATATATATATATATATATATATATATATATATATATATATATATATCCAACACAATGCTCACCAACGCTTCAGGAAAGGACAAAGCTCGCTTCCAACACAATGCTCACCAACGCTTCAGGAAAGGACAAAGCTCGTCTCCTAGCGGTGAGGGCACCACACTCAGGAGATTTCCTTCTTGCTGTTCCCAATTCCTCTCTGGGCACTCGACTCGACCCACAGGCCATTCGGATTGGTGTTGCTCTTCGCCTAGCCGCCCCCATACTCACCGAACATAGGTGTATTTGCGGCAGGGCGACGGCTGATCAATTCGGACTTCATGGTCTAGTGTGTCACACATCAGAAGGGAAGTATGCTAGACATGAGGAGGTCAATGACATCATAAAGAGAAGCCTCGCCACAGCCCGTAGCCCAGCTCAACGGGAACCCCAAGTGCAGAGGTCTGATGGAAGTCAAAAGCGTCCTGATGGAGCCACCATGCTACCCTGGAAGGATGGTAAGCAGATTGCTTGGGACTACACCTGTGCTGCCACATTGGCAGACACCTACTTGCCACACTCCTTAGCCGAAGGGGTGGAGCTGCCAGCCACAGGAGATCCAGAAGACCCGCAAATATGAAGACCTTCCTCTTGCTATAACTTCATCCCAATAGGTCGGAGACCCATGGAGCATGGGGCAAGTGTGCTCTAAAGTTTCTCAAGGAGCTGGGTGGAAAACTCATCATAGAAACCAAGGACCACAGGGCGACCAGCTTCCTCTTTCAGAGACTCAGTGTTGCGATCCAGAGGGGAAATACCTGCAGTATTCTGGGCACGCGGCCCACTGCCGGGGAGTTGGACGAAGTATTTGACATGTAGCTCTGAGTTGTTATCTATGTTGTTTTACTCCCCATTGTATTTTGTCTTGAAATAAAGTTTGTAAAAAAAAAAAAAAGATGGGTGGTAGGGAAGTGGAATATTCAAATGGCTTCAGAAAGAAATCTAAATATTCTTCCTTGAAGTCTTTTTATCCACTTCTCCGAGGCAATGGGTCCCACAATTGACACCAGAGGTGGACCCCATCCTATATATATATATATATATTCTTCTTTCTTTCAACACGTAGGCCGTTTCCCACCGAGGCAGGGTGGCCCACCGAGGCAGGGTGGCCCAAAAGGAAAAATGAAAGTTTCTCCTTTTACATTTAGTAATATATACAGGAGAAGGGGTTACTAGCCCCTTGCTCCCGGCATTTTAGTCGCCTCTTACGACACACATGGCTTACAGAGGAAGAATTCTGTTCCACTTCCCCATGGAGAGAGGAAATAAGAACAAGAACTAGTAAGAAAATAGAAGAAAACCCAGAGGGGTGTGTATATATATGCTTGTACATGTGTAGCGTGACCTAAGTGTAAGTAGAAGTAACAAGACATACCTGAAATCTTGCATGTTTATGAGACAGAAAAAAGACACCAGCAATCCTACCATCATGTAAAACAATTACAGGCTTTCGTTTTACACTCACTTGGCAGGACGGTAGTACCTCCCTGGGCGATTGCTGTCTACCAACCTACTACCTAGGATATATATATATATTTTTTTTCAACAAGTCGGCCGTCTCCCACCGAGGCAGGGTGACCACCGAGGCAGGGTGACCCAAAAAGAAAGAAAATCCCCAAAAAGAAAATACATTCATCATCATTCAACACTTTCACCACACTCATACATAATCACTGTCTTTGCAGAGGAGCTCAGATACGACAGTTGAGAATAGTCCCTCCCAGCTCTCACTATCCCAGACCCCACCTTTAAAGTGCAGGCATTGTACTTCCCATTTCCAGGACTCAAGTCCAACTAAATCAATTAACTGGTTTCCCTGAATCAATTCACAAACTGTTACCCTGCTCACACTCCAACAGATCGTCATGTCCCAAAAACCATTCGTCTCCATTCACTCCTATCTAACAAGCTCACACATACTTGCTGGAAGTCCAAGCCCCTCGCCCACAAAACCTCCTTTACCCCCTCCCTCCAACCTTTTCTAGGACGACCCCTACCCCGCCTTCCTTTCCCTACAGATTTATACGCTCTCCAAGTCATTCTACTTTGATCCATTCTCTCTAAATGACCAAACAACCTCAACAACCCCTCTTCAGCCCTCTGACAAATTCTTTTAGTAACTCCACACCTTCTCCTAATTTCCACATTCCGAATTTTCTGCATAATATTTACACCACACATTGCCCTTAGACAGGACATCTCCACTGCCTCCAGCCTCCTCCTTGCTGCAGCATTTGCAACCCATGCTTCACACCCATATAAGAGTGTAGGTACCACTATACTTTCATACATTCCCTTCTTTGCCTCCATGGATAACGTTTTTTGTCTCCACAGATACCTCAACGCACCACTCACCTTTTTTCCTTCATCAATTCTATGGTTAACCTCATCCTTCATAAACCCATCCGCTGACACGTCAACTCCCAAATATCTGAAAACATTTACTTCTTCCATAATCCCTCTCTCCAATGTGATATCCAATTTTTCTTTATTTAAATCGTTTGATACCCTCATCACCTTACTCTTATCTATGTTCACTTTCAATTTTCTACCTTTACACACTCTCCCAAACTCGTCCAATAACCTTTGCAACTTTTCTTTAGAATGTCCAATAAGCACAGTATCATCAGCAAAAAGTATCTGTGTCAACTCCCATTTTACATTTAATTTCCCATAATTTAATCCCACCCCTCTCCCCAACACCCTAGCATTTACTTCTTTTACAACCCCATCTATAAATATATTAAACAACCATGGTGACATTACACATCCCTGTCTAAGACCAACTTTTACCGGGAAGTAATCTCCCTCTCTCCTATATATATATATATATATATATATATATATATATATATATATATATATATATATATACAAGACAACCACTATGAAAAAATAGATAAATTGGACTAATCTTAATTCTTGGGAAGAGTTTCAGGTCCTTTCTTGTTTTCCTCTTCACAGAGTCGTGCGATGTTACGCCACTGTGAGGTGTAGTCTTTATTAGTGTGATGTGACTGTGAGGTGTAGTCTTGCCCCTTATATAAGTCCTCTTGTCATGTTTCCTTTTATAGTTCCTTGATAATGTGAGTAGTCACGAAAGCGCTTGGAATTCCTCTATTTTTCATAGTGGTTGTGTTGTATATTTTGATATCACCTGATTACTGTGATCTTTTGCATATATATATATATATATATATATATATATATATATATATATATATATATATATATATATATATATATATATATATATATATATATATATATATATGGACAGAAAAACTCACAATGTTGGAGAATGATGGACTGATAGAAAGGATAACATACGGTCACGACATAAGATTACAACATAAGAAGAAAGCAGAAGACATGTAGACATGTCACAACATATGATGATCTTATAAGGCATTATCACAGCGGATGATGAGCAGAGAAGAGACTGTGACAAATTAAGATGATGAGAGAAGACATTATAACAACCTGAGAGACAAATAAGTTGGAGCCACAAACAAGAGCCACACATCAAAATTAAAAGTTTAAATGAGTTATAAGATTATTTATTTCACCACAAAGGAAGTGATCAAGTGTAATTAATATACAAGGAAGAAATGTGGAGACCAATTCTTCATGTGGATACATAGGTACAGATAAAGTCTGCAAAATCTGTTATTAGTTTCACCGTATTGTTTTTGTGCAAAGTAGAGGACTGCTATTAAGCTTTGCGACCTGGAGACTGCTATTAAGCCTTGCGACCTGGAGACTGCTATTAAGCTTTACGACCTGGAGACTGCTATTAAGCTTTGCGACCTGGAGACTGCTATTAAGCTTTGCGACCTGGAGACTGCTATTAAGCTTTGCGACCTGGAGACTGCTATTAAGCTTTGCGACCTGGAGACTGCTATTAAGCTTTTCGACCTGGAGACTGCTATTAAGCTTTGCTACCTTGGTGACCTGGGTGAGTAAAACGCGGTAAATATACACGAACTTTCCCATACTTGTCTATCCCCCCATTGCCATCACACCGCTTCCCTCTTTCCCCGACAAAGAACATGACACTGCCTAGGCTTACCCGTTTCCTGGAAGCTGGAGGCGGTCAAGGTAGGGACAGTAGCTTCAGAGTGGCTCTCGAGGTAATCCCTCCTCAAGGGCCTCCCGCACACACAACAACCAATTCGTATGTTGATTCTGATCAAAACTCTGGCGCACTGCGGGAGCCACCACAGATAAACCAAGATTGTTGTTGTTGTTTTAAGGGGTACTTCATCTTTTTCCTGGATTTTATGTACCTTCATTGTTTGTTTACTTGGCCTGATTTTAGAGATGCGTTGGTAGGGGGAGGGGATGGAGAGAGAGGATAGTTGTGAGAGGCGTGGTGGAAAATAGAGCAACACAATAGTGAGGGGAAGAGGGGTAAATATAATGTCTGCCAGAGGGAGAGGTAGGCAGCAGCATCCAGTGTTTAGCGTTTTAACAGAATTTCCTCGGCCATTCTGTTCACACATCCACACAGACACTCTTGAACACGACCATTAACCTGGTTACTGAGTCTGACTGACACTGGACGATTAAAAACGCAGATAACCAAGAAAGCCATGCAATGTGACTCAGTTCCATCGGAGATCTTGTATCCTTTTCCAGGATGCCACTCACAATAGTTGGTACCTATTTACTGCTAGGTGAACATATGTACCAAGTGTATGACTGGTATGACTATCAACGACTGAACCCGATCTCATTGAGCTAATGCCATAAACTTCAAGTCACTGGACAAATAATCAGAAAGGCCGCCAAACAGATCACGGGACAGGTTACCCAACAGGCCATCGGGGAGGTCATCGAACAGGTCACCAGAGAGGTCAGCAGAAAGTTCTAAAGAGGCTAAGCAAATGAGGGTCTTCACTTGGAAGAGCTCTCTACCCACACCTGCTCTCTACTCACACTTGCTTTCTAGCCTCACCTGGTTCTTATCCACAGCTGCTCCTTACCCACACCAGTTCTCTATCCACACCTGTTTCCATCCCTGCTCTCTACTCACACCTGTTCTGTGCCACACCTGCCTGGAAATCTCACGGCTGTATAAGAATGTACCCTCAAATGTCATCATATTTGTAAACAACACTAGTTGCATGAGGATTTGTAAACAATAGTTGCAAGATGTTTGTACAACATGTTGAGTGATTGAAAACTACTGTTGCATAATGATTAAGCAATTAGTTGCATGAGGATTTGTAAACATTAGTTGCATGAGGATTTGTAAACAACACTAGTTGCATGAGGATATGTAAACAACATTAGTTGCATGATTAATAAACAACATTATTTACATGAATTTGTAAACAACATTAGTCACATGATGATTATTAAGCAACATTGGTTCCATGGGGATTTGTAAACATCATTAGTTGCATGAAGATTTGTCAACAACATTAGTTGCATGAGGATTTGCAAACAACATTAGTTGCATGAGAATTTATAAACAACAATAGATGCACGATGACTAGTAAATAACATTAGTTACATGAAGATTTGCAAACAATAGTTGCATGAGGATTTGTCAACAACATTAGTTGCATGAGAATTTGTAAACAACAATAGCTGCATGAGGATCTAGCCTCTACCACTGCATGACTCAAGGACAGGATGTACTAGGTGCGAATAAAGGACCATGGAGAACATTATTATATAAATCCCTGGCCGGATTCGAGACCTACCAAACTTGATACTGAGAATATTTGACAGACTTAACACTGAACACTAGACTTCAAAATATATATTTTTATTAATTCATTCTTTAAATTTTAATATAAAACATGACCATTTTATTTTGATTTATGTCAAAGTCCCTCTATTTTTTTTTTTTAAATATTTTGGACTTGTTGTGGTGATGGTCCAGGAGCTTCAGCTCCCTTAGTTCCCTCCTTAATAGTATTGTAATAATGATCCCGAAGCTTCAGGTCTTTCAATTCCCACCTTAATAGTATCCTTGTAATAATCCTGAAGCTTCAGCTCCCCCAGTGTCCTTTTAATAGTGCTCTGGTGAAGGTCCACGAGCTTCAGTTTCCTGAAGACTGAAAATATCCAGCCTTGTCTCTATTGTGAGTGGTCCTTTTGTTCTTTACTGAGGATCCAGGGCTGAGATGATTTAGTACCCGTCTTCAAAAGAACCCTGGTGATTGTCCTGAGGCTTCATCTTCCTCAGTAACCACCGTAATAAAAATGCTGTGATGATGATACTGGAGCCTCAGCTCCCTCCGTCCCCACCGGTTGATAGTCCTGGAGTTTCAGCTCTTTCAGTGCTCTTCTGAATAATGCCTGGTGATGGTCCTGTAGCTCAGGCTCTCTCTGTCCCCTACTTAGTTGTGCCCTGGTGGGGGTCCTAAAGCTTCAAATTCCTCATTTCCTTCCTTAATAGCGTCCTAAATAGAGCTATATCTTACGTTAATGAGTCGGCCATATGCCTTGTGAACTTTAGTACGATTTTTATTAATGTTTTTGCGGGTTTGTTGTTCATTTGTTGTTCTTACTATTATCACTACATTCATGTGAAGTAATACACCATTGTGGGTGACTGAGCCCAATGAGTAGTGAAGGCTCTATCCCTTGTGCCAGTGAGGGTACTCACTCGAGGAGTTTTCATGCAGGATGTCGTCTTGTTGTCTATTGTGAATCACAGAAGAGCGTCAGGCAGGGTGCTGGCCAGAGTGAAAAATTGAGGGAGACACTGTGACTCAGCCCGATTGAAACAAGGCTACTGTGGCCCACAATCTCTTCATCCATGAGCCACAATCCCTTCACCGTGTGCCACAATTACTCCAGCGTGGTCATTGGTAGGACATTATATAGTTTAGAAACCCAGAGAACAAAATGAATTAGAAATATCAACAACACTTTGGTATTTATGAAGTGGAGACGCTTCACCAACCAGTAACTTTCAATACAGAGAAAACTGATGGAAGATGTGATGAGGGAGTTTGAGGTAATTAGTTATTCAACTAGCGATGATAGCAAGTGTTGCGTGTGTCTCTTAATCATCTATGGTGGGAAAGACGATTTGATGTGGAAGGAATTGGAACTGAAGGACATTTGAATATAAGATGTTCAAACAAGCCATAGGAATCTAAGAAATATTAGCAAAACAACTCAAGTGCCGAGAAGCTAAACTGAACCTTCTCTGAGTAGAGGAATAAGACGTGTAACTTCTGGGTTTCTTTATTCTGAAGACGTTTTACTAACCAGTGGTTTTATCAATTCTTATTTGACATAAGAAAGAAGAAGCACTGCGGCAGGTCTACTGGCCCAAGCTATCCAGGTCCAAATCACACCCACTTACAAAGAAAAAACACTGATGCAGGCCTACTGGCTCATGCTAGGCAGGTCCAAATCACACCCACTTAAGAAGGAAAAGCACTGATGCAGGCCTATTGGCTCCAGTTAGGCAAATTCAATATGTCACATCGACTCATGTACTTATCAAACCTATTTTTAAAGCTACTCAATGTTTTAGCTTCAATGACGCTACTCAGGAGTTTGTTCCCCTCATCCACAACTCTATTACAAAACCAGTGCTTCCTATATTCCTTTTAAATCTAAATTTTCCACTTTGAACCCATTGCTGCGAGTCCTGTACTGGTAAGATATTTTTAGCAAGTTATTTACTTTCCTTTCATTTATTCCTGTTTTCCATTATACACCTCAGTCATATTCCCCTTACTTCTATGTCTTTCTAGAGAGCGCAGATTCAGTGCCCTCAGTTCATCCTCGTATGAAAGATGGGATCAACTTTTCTGTAAGTTTTCAGCTTATTTATATCCATTATGTAATACGATAACCAGAACTGTGCAGCATAATCTCAAATTTTAAGGAGTTGGAAATGGATATTAATGATCCCTTATGTTAACCACCGTCATCAGCAGCATAGGCATGATGTTGGACGCATTTAAGTGAAGCAGCTGAAGGAATCGTCACCGAGGGCACGACCCAATATTGAAAGTAGGTCATACGTAACAAGTGGACCAGAAGTTAGCAAACAAACTTAAGGAGGTATCCTCTGTACAAGAATCCATGGTATTGCTGAGTCAGACAAGTATTACAGCAGAACCGACTGCTTGAAGAATAAGACACGTACAACACCTGAGTAGATTCTGAAGACACGTCTCGCCAACCAGCTGCTTTATCGCTTTAATACAGATACCAGGCATCATCCAGACACCAGGCATCACCCAGACACCAAGCATCCCCAGACACCAGGCATCACCCAGACACCAGGCATCACCCAGACACCAGGCATCACCCAGACAACAGGCATAATTCAGACACCAGGCATCACCCAGACACCAGGCATCACCCAGATACCAGGCATCACCCAGACACCAGGCATCACCCAGACAACAGGCATAATTCAGACACCAGGCATCACCCAGACACCAGGCATCACCCAGACACCAGGCATCACCCAGACAACAGGCATAATTCAGACACCAGGCATCACCCAGACACCAGGCATCACCCAGATACCAGGCATCACCCAGACACCAGGCATCACCCAGACACCAGGCATCACCCAGACACCAGGCATCACCCAGACACCAGGCATCACCCAGACACCAGGCATCACCAGACAACAGGCATAATTCAGACACATGGCATCACCCAGACACCAGGCATCACCAGACATCACGACCGGCATCACCCAGACACCAGGATCACCCAGACACCAGGCATCACCCAGACACCAGGCATCACCCAGACACCAGGCATCACCCAGACACCAGAATCACCCAGACACCAGCAATCACCCAGACACCAGCCATCACCCAGACACCAGCTATCACCCAGACACCAGCCATCACCCAGACACCAGCCATCACCCAGACACCAGCCATCACTCAGACACCAGCATCACTCAGACACCAGCCATCACCCAGACACCAGCCATCACCAGACACCAGGCATCACCAAACACCAGGCATCACCAGACACCAGGCATCACCAGACACCAGCCATCACCCAGACACCAGCCATCACTCACAAACCAGTAATCACCCAGACACCAGCCATCACCCAGACACCAGCAATCACCCAGACACCAGCCATCACTCAGACACCAGCCATCATCCAGACTCCGGCCATCACCCACACACCAGCCATCACCCAGAATCCAGTCATCACCCACACACCTACCATCACTCACACACCTACCTTCACTCACACACCTAGCATCACTCACACACCTAGCATCACTCACACACCTAGCATCACTCACACACCTAGCATCACTCACACATCTCCCATCACTCACACACAGACTATCTCTCACACATCTCCCATCACTCACAAACCTACCATCACTCACACACTTCCCATCACACACCTACCATCACTCACACACTTCCCATCACTCACACACCTACATCACTCACACACTAACCATCACTCACACACCAGCCATCACTCACACACCAGCCATCACTCACACACCAGCCATCACTCACACCAACCATCACTCACACACCAGCTATCACTCACACACCAACCATCACTCACACACCAACCATCACTCACACACCAGCCATCACTCACACACCAACCATCACTCACACACCAGCCATCACTCACACACCAGCCATCACTCACACACCAGCCATCACTCACACACCTACCATCACTCACACACCTACCATCACTCACACACTTCCCATCACACACCTACCATCACTCACACACTTCCCATCACTCACACACCTACCATCACTCACACACCTACCATCACTCACACACCTACCATCACTCACACACCTACCATCACTCACACACCTACCATCACTCACACACCTACAATCATTCACACACCTACCATCACTCACACATCTCCCATCACTCACACACTTCTCATCACTCACACACCTACCATCACTCACACACCTACCATCACTCACACACCTACCATCATTCACACACTTCCCATCACACACCTACCATCACTCACACACTTCCCATCACTCACACACCTACCATCATTCACACACCTACCATCATTCACACACCTACCATCACTCACACATCTCCCATCACTCACACACTTCCATCACTCACACACCTACCATCATTCACACACCTACCATCATTCACACACCTACCATCACTCACACATCTCCCATCACTCACACACTTCTCATCACTCACACACCTACCATTACTCACACACTTCCATCACACACCTACCATCACTCACACACTTCCCATCACTCACACACCTACCATCACTCACACACCTACCATCACTCACACACCTACCATCACTCACACATCTCCCATCACTCACACACTTCTCATCACTCACACACCTCCCATTACTCACACACCTACAATGACTCACAAATCTCCCATCACTCACACACTTCTCATCACTCACACACCTACCATCACTCACACACCTACAATCATTCACACACCTACTATCACTCACACACCTACCATCACTCACACCCCTACCATCACTCACACACTTCCAATCACTCACACACCTACTATCACTCACACACATACCATCACTCACACACTACCCATCACTTACACACCTACCATCACTCATACACTTCCCAGCACTCACACACCTACCATTACTCACACACCTACCATCACTCACACTCTTCCTATCACTCACACACATACCATCACTCATACACTTCCCATCACTCACACACCTACCATTACTCACACACCTACCATCACTCACACACCTACCATCACTCACACACCTACCTACACTCACACACCTACCATCACTCACACAAGGAATCGTTCAAGACACTGTACACCGTGTACGTCAGGCCCATACTAGAATATGCAGCACCAGTCTGGAACCCACACCTGGTCAAGCACGTAAAGAAACTAGAGAAAGTGCAAAGGTTTGCGTCAAGGTTAGTTCCACAACTCAGGGGTCTGTCTTATGAAGAAAGATTGAGGGAAATAGGACTAATAACACTGGAGGAAAAAAGGGTCAGAGGAGACATGATAACGACATACAAAATACTGCGGGGAATTGACAAGGTAGATAGTGACAGGATGTTTCAGAGAGGGAACACAGAAACAAGGGGACACAACTGGAAGCTGAAGACTCAGATGAGTCAAAGGGATGTCAGGAAGCATTTCTTCAGCCACAGAGTAGTCAGGAAGTGGAATAGTCTAGAGAAAGATATAGTGGAGGCAGGAACCATACATAGTTTTAAGACAAGGTATGATAAAGCTCATGGAGCAGGGAGAGCAGAGACCCAGTAGCAGACAGCGAAGAGGCGGGGCCAGGAGCTGAGTCTCGACCCCTGCAACCACAATTAGGTGAGTACATCTACAATCACTCACACACCCACCTTCAATTACACACCTACCATTACTCACACTCCTACCATCACTCACACACCTACCATCACTCACACATCTACCATCACTCACACACCCACCTTCACTCACACACCTACCATTATTCACACCTACCATCACTCACACACGTACCATCACTCACACACCAACTATCACTCACACACCTACCACCACTCACACATCTACCATCACTCACACACCTACCATCACCACACCTACCATCACTCACACACCTACCATCACTCACACATCTACCATCACTCACACACCCACCTTCAATTACACACCTACAATTACTCACACTCCTACCATCACTCACACACCTTCCATCACTCACACACCTACCATCACTCACACACCTACCATCACTCACACATCTACCATCACTCACACACCCACCTTCACTCACACACCTACCATTATTCACACCTACCATCACTCACACACCTACCATCACTCACACACCTACTATGACTCACACACCTACCATCACTCACATACCTACCATCACTCACACACCTACCTTCACTCACACACCTACCATTACTCACACATTTACCATTACTCACACACCTACCATTACTCACCTCCTACCATCACTCACACACCTTCCATCCTCACACATCTACCATCACTCCACACCTACCATCACTCACATCTACCATCACTCACACACCCACCTTCACTCACACACCTACCAATATTCACACCTACTATCACTCACACACCTACCATCACTCACACACCTACTATCACTCACACACCTACCATCACTCACACACCTACCAATATTCACACCTACCATCACTCACACTCTACCATCATTCACACACTTACCATCACTCACACACCTACCAATATTCACACCTACCATCACTACATACCTACCATCACTCACACACCTTCCATCACTCCCCACTCTATCACTCCCCACCTACCATCACTCACACATCTACCATCACTCCACAAACCCACCTTCACTCACACACCTACCATTATTCACACCTACCATCACTCACACACCTACCATCACTCACACACCTACTATCACTCACACACCTACCATCACTCACACATCTACCATCACTCACACACCTACCATCACTCACACATCTACCATCACTCCCCACACCACCTTCACTCACACACCTACCATCACTCACACACCTACCATCACTCACACACCTACCATCACTCACACACCTACCATCACTCACACACCTACCATCACTCACACACCTACTATCACTCACACACCTACCATCACTCACACATCTACCATCACTCACACACCTACCATCACTCACACATCTACCATCACTCACACACCCACCTTCACTCACACACCTACTATCACTCACACACCTACCATCACTCACACACCTACCTTCACTCACACACCTACCATCACTCACACACCTACCATCACTCACACACCTACCATCACTCACACACCTACCTTCACTCACACACCTACCATCACACACACCTACCATCACTCACACACCTACAATCACTCACACACCTACCATCACTCACACACTTACAATCACTCACACACCTACAATCACTCACACACCTACCATAACTCAGATGAGTCTCGGTCAACAATACAATCAGTTTCAATCCGCTAAAAGTCATCCGTAATCCCTACAATGATCTTTGGTCAATCAACCAATCAGCTGCCATCATTTGAATGATCATCAATCAACCAAACTGCGACAATCACTCAAATAAGTCTCAGTCAACCAAACAGCAACAATCAACGAAATATGCCTCAGTTAACCATACAGCCACAAGTAATCACCCAAAGGAAAATCAGTCAAGTAACTACCAAAAGTCACCCAAATAAACCTAAGTCACTCAAAAAGGAACAACCCACATAAGTTTAGGTAAGCAAACTGCCAGCAACAATTTCACGCGTCTCAATCAATTAAATAGCCAACAATAGTCCCCCACATTATCTTCATTCAACCAAACAGCCAGAAACAGTCACCAACACGAACCTTGGTCAACCAAACAGCTAGCAACAACTATCCTCATGAGCTTCAGTCAACCGAACAGCGCACAACAATCACCCATATGAGATGCAGTCAACCAAACAGTCAGCTACCACCACCAAGGTGAGCGTTAGTCACCCAGTCAACGAGGCGAGCTACAATCACTCACAGATCCTCTCGTCACACAAGCACTGGGAGATGACAGCGGAGTAAATTCCTAGTAAACTTTCACTGGAGGTGACCTACCGTCATCAAGGACCGACCTGGGATGCAGGGATGGTGCAAAGTGAATTAATGGAGTGAAAGCGAATAAGTTTTTCTCAATAATGTTTGTAGGAAAACCCTGGATCAGTAATAAAGTCGTCGACGAGTCAAACAATCTGAAAAAAAGTCATTAAAGCTAAATCACTGGGAAGCGGCAAGAAGGGATGGATTGGAATGGAACTTGTATAGTATTGGATAGTTGGGGAGCTGAATCTTAGGCTTTGATAGGCACTGAGAAGGGATGTTAGATCTGTGAAGGACCTAACCAGTTTGGATCAGTAGTAATGTTGCGGTGTTTCTCCATTCTTATGTTATTGTATTCTGTACCAGGGAAGCTGTTGAGAGATGGAACAAGGAATGGGGAAGATAGGAAAGGAAAAAGAAATATTGCGAAGAAATGAAGGATGGTGGGATAAAGGAAAGGGTATAATTGTGAAATTATCTCCATTTACTTATTCTTGTACATTATATAAGATAGTATTTGCGTCTCCTCTATTTGGTAAGCTCTGAAGTGGTTCACTGTGATGTGAACCCTACCATATGAGGAAAGGGAACTATAGAGGTTCACTGTGGAATGAACCTGGTACAGCAGTGATCAACTGAGTTATGATCACTACTCCAAGATGCTTGGTGCAATATTCCTTCACTGTTGATGTAATCATTGACTGTGGTATGAACTTCAAGCTATGATGTCTGGCACTGGTATGGTCCACTGTGGTGTGAATCCTACCATGTGATGCCTGGCACTGGTATGGTCCACTGTGTAATTAAACATACCCAGTGATGCTTTGCACAGTAGTGGTGCACTATGGGATATATCTTACTCCAGTGAAGTCTGGGACTCTGAAGTGAGACCAACCCTCGTGATGTTTCTTACTCTAGTGTCCATTGATGTATGAATATTACCGCATTATGCCTTGGTCTGGTGCATTCCTTGTGGTGTGAACAATAACTCCGTGAACAGTTTTGTCCTCTAAGATATGAACACTAACACCCTCGGAGATGTTCTGTGCTGTAGATGTCGTGTGAGACCTCTACAGTAGAGAACACTGAAGTGGGCCGCTCTTGTATGAACTCTTTCCGTGATGCCTGGTACAGTAGTGGTCCATAATTGAATGAACCCTATCCTCGTGGTAGCTGATTCTGTAATAATCCACAGAGGTACGAACCCTACCTAATGATGCCTGGTATGGAAGTGGTCCTCGCTGGTATGATCTCTTCCACGAAATACCTAATACTGTAGTGGTCTACTTTGGTATGAATCCTAACAATGTAAATTCTAGGAAGTGGTTGTCCACAGTGATAAGAGTCCAACCAATGAAGCCTGGAATTGTAGTGTGTAAAAAATGCTAGTTCTGGCTTATTGGTTTTGTAACAGTTAGTTACTGGAGGACTGCAAACACCCAAGTAAAATTAAGAACTTTAATAATAGTGTTTAGGAATAGATATTTAAATGTAAATTTAATAATTAAGGAGATATGCTCCTACACAACTTTTAGTGTAAAGCTTTGTACTTTTATACTTAATACTTATTCTGTACCTATTGGTACTTATGAAATGTACAAGAGTATTATAGGTATACAAGTTTATATATGTGTATGTGCTCGGTAGACCTGACTCAACAAGTGAAGGACTAACAAGTGAAGGACTAACAAGTGAAGGACTAACAATTGAAGGACTAACAATTGAAGGACTAACAAGTGAAGGACCAACAATTGAAGGACTAACAAGTGAAGGACTAACAAGTGAAGGACTAACAATTGAAGGACTAACAAGTGAAGGACTAACAATTGAAGGACTGAATAGGGACTAACAAGTGAAGGGACTAACAAGTGAGGGACAAAATGAGGACTAACAAGTGAAGGACTAACAAGTGAAGGACTAACAAGTGAAGGACTAACAAGTGAAGGACTAACAAGTGAAGGACTAACAAGTGAAGGGCTAACAAGTGAAGGACTAACAAGTGAAGGACTAACAAGTGAAGGACTAACAAGTGAAGGACTAACAAGTGAAGGACTAACAAGTGAAGGACTAACAAGTGAAGGACTAACAAGTGAAGGACTAACAAGTGAAGGACTAACAAGTGAAGGACTAACAAGTGAAGGACTAACAAGTGAAGGACTAACAAGTGAAGGACTAACAAGTGAAGGACTAACAAGTGAAGGACTAACAAGTGAGAGACTAACAAGTGAAGGACTAACAAGTGAAGGACTAACAAGTGAAGGACTAACAAGTGAGACTAACAAGGAGACTAACAAGTGAAGGACTAACAAGTGAGACTAACAATGAGGACTAACAAGTGAAGGACTAACAAGTGAAGGACTAACAAGTGAAGGACTAACAAGTGAAGGACTAACAAGTGAAGGACTAACAAGTGAAGACTAACAGTGAGGGACTAACAAGTGAAGGACTAACAAGTGAAGGACTAACAAGTGAAGGACTAACAAGTGAAGGACTAACAAGTGAAGGACTAACAAGTGAAGGACTAACAAGTGAGGGACTAACAAGTGAAGGACTAACAAGTGAAGGACTAACAAGTGAAGGACTAACAAGTGAAGGACTAACAAGTGAAGGACTAACAAGTGAAGGACTAACAAGTGAAGGACTAACAAGTGAGGGACTAACAAGTGAAGGACTAACAAGTGAGGGACTAACAAGTGAAGGACTAACAAGTGAAGGACTAACAAGTGAAGGACTAACAAGTGAAGGACTAACAAGTGATGGACTAACAAGTGAAGGACTAACAAGTGAAGGACTAACAAGTGAAGGACTAACAAGTGAAGGACTAACAAGTGAAGGACTAACAAGTGAAGGACTCACAAGTGAAGGACTACAAGGAAGGACTAACAAGTGAGGACTAACAAGTGAAGGACTAACAGTGAAGGACTAACAAGTGAAGGACTAACAAGTGAAGGACTAACAAGTGAAGGACTAACAAGTGAGGGACTAACAAGTGAGGGACTAACTGTTTTAAGGACCACTGTTTTAAGCACCCTACCCTGTCATACCTACTATTGTAATAGTTGTCTGTGGGATTTAATCCTACCTTGTGATACCTGGTACTGTAGTGATCTGCAGTAAAATGAAGCCTACCCTGTGATGCCTTGTGCAGTATTGTCCGCCGTGGTATTAGCCGTATATTGTGATGGCTGGTACTGTAATGTTCCATTGTAGAATAACCGCTACACTGTGATTCATGGTACTGTAGAGGCTCACTGTGGTATGAGCCCTACTATTTCGCCTGGTTTTGTTATCGTCCACTCTGGTATGAATCAAACACCGTGTTAACTGGTACTGTAATGAACCGCCGAGGTATGTATGAACTCGACCTTGTTATCTCTGGTACTTTAAAGGTTCACTTTGGTATGAACTTTACCCTGAGATGCCTGGTATGTAGTGGTTCACTGAGGAAGGAATCCTACTATTAGATGACTGTTATTGCAATGGTTCACTGTTGATTGAAACCTCCCATGTGATGCCAGTTATTGTAGGAGTCAACATTGGTATGACCAGTACTCCGTGAAGCCTGGTACGGTAATGGTACAATGAGGTATGTACGTTACATGCTATGCATATACTGTAGTGATGCAGTGTGGTATGATCCACAAACCTATGATGCTTGGTAAAATTTTGCTCATATATGGAATAAATGCTACTTCCCTTTGGTTATGTTTGGTACTGTGGACTTCCATTGTGATATGAAAGTACCATAGTGATGCTTGGTGCTGTATTGTCTTATACTATAATTATCCAAAATGGTATGGACCCTACCTTGTATTGCTTAACACTTTAATGGTCCAATTTGGTATGAACCTGCGTTATGATGCTTGGGACTATAATTGTCCTCTGTGATACGATCCGATAATGTGATGCCGTATACCGTTAAAGTTCACTATGATACGAACCTACTCCTAGTAATGTCTAGAATTGTAGTGGTCCACTGAGGAAAGAACCCTAACAGGTGATTCATGGTTCTGTTATGGTCTCTTGTGGAAAGAATCCTTCTGTTCCCTGGAACGGTAATGGTCCACCGTTGTATGATCACAACCCTGTGATCCCTGGTACTGTAATGGTCCACCGTTGTATGATCACAACCCTGTGATCCCTGGTACTGTAATGGTCCACCGTTGTAGGATCACAACCCTGTGATCCCTGGTACTGTAATGGTCCACTGTAGTATTAACCCTGTCCTATGATGTCTGTTATGTTAGTGGTCCAATACCATTAATATAACACCCTGATGCCTTGAACTCTAAAGCTCTACTGTGGTATGAACTCTAAAGCTCTACTGTGGTATGAACTCTAAAGCTCTACTGTGGTATGAACTCTAAAGCTCTACTGTGGTATGAACTCTAAAGCTCTACTGTGGTATGAACTCTAAAGCTCTACTGTGGTATGAACTCTAAAGCTCTACTGTGGTATGAACTTGGTTGTGCCGCCTGAGCGACTAATTCATTGTGCACCCTCAGCTCTTCCTGTGAGCGATAACGCAAAAAACAGAATTACAAAGGTGACAATGGGACTTTGTCAGACCTCATTGAGCATTGTTACATCACTAGAAATGAATATTGGTCATTTCGTATTTTACAGTTACTTCATATAGTTGTACACAGTACAGTAAGGAATACAATCTTAAAGATTTATTTCTTATTACCTCTGTGTTACAGTGTCTATAAAGACAGTTTGTTCATCTTATCTACGCAAAATGTGGATACAACCTCAAGATTTCAGATATCTTATCATTAACATTGAGGTGTTTTGGCATATCCTGTAAGGTTTACACGGAGGCATTTCTAAAAGGTTGGATGACTGGACACTAAGATATAATGCTCCAGTGTATGGCCCCCGTCTCTGTCCACACACCAGTGTATGGCCCGTCTCTGTCCACACACCAGTGTATGGCCCCGTCTCTGTCCACACACCAGTGTATGGCCCCGTCTCTGTCCACACACCAGTGTATGGCCCGTCTCTGTCCACACACCAGTGTATGGCCCCGTCTCTGTCCACACACCAGTGTATGGCCCCGTCTCTGTCCACACACCAGTGTATGGCCCCGTCTCTGTCCACACACTAGTGTATGGCCCCGTCTCTGTCCACACACTTTGTATTTTGTCACTGACATCTCATACAAACAGTACTGCCATAGATACTTCATAGCCTTAGTCTAGCAGTAACAACATCTTGCAATCTAACCTTGTTATATTCTCCATAGACATAGTTTGACTTGACACATTTTATTATGATGGATAATGGTACAATACACTTGCCCAGCATCGTGTTCAACGTCAACTGATACTTGATCAGCATCGTCTCTACCTGCAGAAACAGGCTCATCCTCTCTCCCTCCCGGCCAATAATATCACGCCAAAGGCGAGTTTAATGGTTTTTCCTCCGTTATGGGTGCACTGTGGTCAGGTCCGCCCTGGTCACATGTGCACGGAGTGAAGAGTCTGCATCTTGCTTAGCCACATTAGCTGGCGCAGCCTCCCATACCATGCACACTCTCTGTCTCCATGAGTTCCTTACGAATTTCTGGTCTAAGCCGTTTATTCATCATTGTCCTGTGATCATCGCTTGTGGTGTGGTTTATCTGAGTCCCTAAGCCACGGAAAGCCATTGAGCAAGCCGTCGGCAATCAAGCCTCGAACGCACCTTCCCAAGGCACGTGTATCATCCTACAACAGCCTCAGTTCTGCATGCTACAGTAGTCAGAGGTGAGGTTTTAGCGTGATTTCTACGTGTTCCTATATCTCACATGTTCCGTCAGCAGGCACAGACCGAAGTCCCCAGACACATCAAGTGTTGGACACATTACATACAACTGAGGAAGCTAGATACCTCAAAGGTGATGGGGCCGGATAACATCTCTCCATAGGTCCGAGAGAGGGAGCAGAGACACTATGTGTACCACTAACAACAATCTTCAACACATCTATCAAAACAGAGCGACTACCTGAGGTAAGGAAAACAACAAATGGAGTCCCAATTTTTAAAAAAGGAGACAGACACGAAGCATTAAACTACAGACAAATGTAACTGACATGTATAGTATGCAAAGTCATGGAGAATATTATCAGAAGAGTGGTGGAGCACCAAGCAAGGAATGAGCCTATCAACGACAGCCAGCACAGTTTCAGGGACCGGAAATTCTGTCACAAACCTACTGGAGTTCTATGGCAGCAGTAAGATAAGAGAGTGAGGGGTGGGTAGAATGCATTTTCTTGGGCTGTAAGAGGGTGTTTGACACAGTTTCCCACAAGAGATTAGTGCAAAAGCTGGAGGACCAGGCAAAGGTAACAGGGAAGGCACTGCAATGGATCAGGGAATACCTGTCAGGAAGACAACAGTGAGTCATGGTACGTGACGAGGTATCAGATTGGGCGCCTGTGACGAGCGGGGTTCCACAGGGGTCAGTCCTAGGACCGGTGCTGTTTCTGGTATTTGTAAACGACATGACGTAAGGAATAGACTCAGAAGTGTCCCTGTTTGCAGATGACGTTAATGATAAAGATAAAGTTAATGAGAAGAATTCAATCGGACGAGGACCAGGCAGAACTACAAAGGGATCTGGACAGGCTGCAAGCCTGGTCCAGCAACTGGCTCCTGGAGTTCAACCCCACCAAGTGCAAAGTCATGAAGATGGTGGAAGGGCAAAGAAGGCCTCAGACGGAGTACAGTTTAGGGGGCCAGAGACTACAAACCTCACTCAAGGAAAAGGATCTTTGGGTGAGTATAACACCAGGCACATCTCCTGAGGCGCACATCAACCAAATAACTGCTGCAGCATACAGGCGCCTAGCAAACCTAAGAACAGCATTCCGACATCTTAATAAGGAATCTTTCAGGACCCTGTACACTGTGTACGTTAGGCCCATATTGGAGTATGCAGCACCAGTTTGGAACCCACACCTAGCCAAGCACTTAAGGAAACTAGAGAAAGTGCAAAGGTTTGCAACAAGACTAGTCCCGGAACTAAGGGGTATGTCCTACGAGGAGAGGTTAAGAGAAATCGACCTGACGACACTGAAGGACAGGAGAGATAGGGGGATATGATAACGACATATAAAATACTAAAAGGACTCAACAAGGTGGACAGAGACAGAATGTTCCAGAGATGGGACAGTGCAACAAGAGGACACAGTTGGAAGTTGAAGACCAGAATGACTCACAGGGATGTTAGGAAGTATTTCTTCAGTCACAGAGTGGTCAGGAAGTGGAATAGTCTGGAAAGTGATGTAGTGGAGGCAGGATTCATACATTGCTTTAAGAAGAGGTATGATAAAACTCATGGAACAGGAAGAGTGACCTAGTAGCGACCAGTGAAGAGGCGGGGCCAGGAGCTGTGAATCGACCCCTGCAACCACAACTAGGTGAGTACATAGCGCAGCCCACCCACTCCTAGCCTCACACCCACCCACATACAATACCTACATCCTTAATCTCCTACGCTCTGTTCAGCTATTTTCTGCATTAATTTCTATTCGTTAGTGTTTTAGTTGTGTCGTGGGAGTGGCTAGATTACTGCGCTCCCCATCCTCGTCCTGTGAGCGGTTGCGCAAAACAATAGTATTAGAGAAGTCACAATGGGTCTTTGTTAGACTCCACTAGACATTGTTTCACCGATAGAAAGAAATAGTAGTCATTACCAATTTTACAATTGCTTCATATAGTTGTACACAGTACAGTAAAGAATGCCGTCTGTACCCTGAGATACCTGGTATTATAATTCCTAGTATTATAATTCCTGGTATTATAATGCCTGGTATTATAATGCTTGGTTTTATAATGCCTGGTATTATAATTTCTGGTATTATAATGCCTGGTATTATAATGCCTGGTATTATAATGCCTGGTATTATAATGCTTGGTTTTATAATGCCTGGTATTATAATGCCTGGTATTATAATGCCTGGTATTATAATGCTTGGTATTATAATGCCTGGTATTATAATGCCTGGTATTATAATGCCTGGTATTATAATGCCTGGTATTAAAATGCCTGGTATTATAATCCCTGGTATTATAAAGCCTGATTTTATAATGCCTGGTATTATAATGCCTGGTATTATAATGCCTGGTATTACAATGCCTGGTATTATATTGCCTGGTTTTATAATGCCTGGTATTATAATGCCTGGTATTATAATGCCTGGTTTTATAATGCCTGGTTTTATAATACCTGGTATTATAATGCCTGGTTTTATAATGCCTGGTATTATAATGCCTGGTATTACAATGCCTGGTTTTATAATGCCTGGTATTATAATGCCTGGGTTTATAATGCCTAGTATTATAATGCCTGGTTTTATAATACCTGGTATTATAATGCCTGGTTTTATAATGATCCAGACGTATGAACCTTGTCCGATTATGACTTGAAAAGTTACGCTGTGATTTGAAAACCAAACCTTGATACTGTTACTATAGTGGTCAACTATGGTATACTATGGTATGATGTTTAGTACTGTAGTAAACTGTGCAATGAACTCTACACACGGTGCCTGCTGCTGTAGTGGTACACTGAGGTAGGTACAATACCTGTTAATCCTAGTACTGTAGTGATCCAGTGTGGTATAATGTTTCTTCCACTGTAGTACCTTATCCCTTCCTCTCCCCGGTAATGATTGGTACTGTGCAGCTCTATTGTGATATAATCCTACCCCCTTGCGATACTTGGTACTATATTGGTCGATGGTGGAATGAACCCTATCCTGTGATGCCTGGAATTGTAATGGTTCAATGGGGAAAGAACCTTACCTTGTTATTCCTGGTTTTGTAATGGGTCACTGTCGTATGCCTGGTACAGTAATGGTACACTGTATTATGGAACTCTGCCCTATGATGCCTGGTACTGTAATGGTCCGCTGAGGTTTCAGACCTACCCTGTGGTGTCTGTTATTGCAGTAGTCAGCTATGGTATGAACCGTAGTACACTGTTGCATAAATCCTAGCTTATGATGCTTTGCATTGTAATGAACCACTGTGGATAGAATCCTTCCATGTGATCCCTGGGACGGTTACGGTTCACTGTGGCTTGAACTCTACCAAGAGATTCTTGGTACTATAGTGGTCCATTGTGCTAGGAATCCTACCCCGCAATCCTTTTTAAAAAAAGCTTTACAATGATATGAACTCTACCTCCCTCCATGATACTTGGTACTGTAATGGCCATGTGTATTATGAACACTGTCGTGAAGGATAAGGGTAGATAATGTAGGTCTGTTTCGTATGACTGTAGTCTCATTGTTAAAGGTCTAAATTCTCTCTCGAGAGAGGCGTCCAATGTGGCGTCATATACTGAGGGAATTCATTTGTTTTTGTTTTCTGTTGTATAGCCTGCTGTCTTTCCTTCCTATTCTTAGTATTTTTTCTTTTGTTCTTATCACCTTTTCTTTCCCCATGGAAGACGATGTTTCTCTCTTCACTTCATCAACTCCATGTCATAATATTGGTAGAATTACCTACAATATGTTAAGTAAAAGGACACAAATGCAACTAATGTGATATTTTATTGTGGGCAGAAGAAAGGAATTTATAGGCGCATAAAAAGAGGTGAGGGTCATCTTATAAATCAGTATACTGACATTAAGAGGGACGTTAAAAAGGGAATAAGAAAAGCTAAACGGGACTATGAAATTAAAGTTGCTAGGGATTCAAAAACTAACCCAAAAAGTTTTTTCCAGGTTTATAGAACAAAAGTTAAGGATAAGATAGGTCCCCTTAAATAACTCTGGGCATCTTACTGACAAGGAGAATGATATGTGCTCTATTTTTAATAATTATTTTCTCTCGGTTTTCACACAGGAAGACATTAATAATATCCCAGTAATTAATTCTTACAGAGGCCCAGAAGAAGATAAATTATGTAATATCACAGTCACTAGCGAAATGGTTAGGAAACAACTAGACCGACTGAAACAAAATAAATCGCCGGGTCCTGATGAGCTTTTTTCAAGGGTTCTTAAGGAATGCAAAATGGAACTCTGTGAACCAATATCTAACATTTTTAATTTATCTCTTCAAACAGGTGTAGTGTCTGATATGTGGAAGATGGCTAATGTAATTCCTATTTTTAAAGCAGGGGACAAGTCACTACCGTCAAATTACCGCCCAATAAGCCTGACCTCAATTGTAGGCAAATTACTAGAGTCAATTATAGCTGATATTATTAGAAGCCATCTAGATAACCATAATTTGATTAATGATACTCAGCATGGATTCACGAGGGGCCGTTCCTGCCTATCTAATTTATTAACCTTCTTCACTAAAGCTTTTGAGGCTGTTGATCACGATAAAGAATTCGATATTGTTTATTTAGACTTTAGTAAGGCTTTTGATAGAGTACCGCACCAGAGACTGTTAAAGAAAGTGGCAGCTCATGGCATTGGGAGAAAAGTGCTGTCATGGATCGAATCATGGCTCACCAATAGGAAGCAGAGAGTGTGCATAAATGGGGTTAAATCCGAATGGGGACTTGTAACAAGTGGTGTTCCACAGGAATCAGTCTTAGGCCCATTGTTATTTATAATATATATCAATGACCTTGACGGGGGAATTACTAGTGATATGAGCAAATTCGCCGACGACACGAAGATAGGTAGGATAATTGATTCAAACATAGATGTCATAATAATATTGGTAGAATTACCGACAATATGTTAAGTAAAAGGACACAAATGCAACTAATGTGACATTTTATTGTGGCAACCACCACTAGTATTTCACCTCACTTTGAGAGTATATATAAACCCACTATGTCCATTATCGCTTGTAACGGCTTGAGAAAGCTCCTGGAGAGCGAAACGTTGCCACAATAAAATGTCACATTAGTTGCATTTAAGAACATAAGAATAAGAATGGAGGAGCACTGCAGAAGGCCTACTGGCCCATACAAGGCACGTCCTTATCAAAACCACCACTACCTAAGAATTTACTCCTGTACTCACGACACTAATCAAACCCAGCCCCTCCCACTCATATATTTGTCCAATCTCTTTTTAAAGCCACCCAAGGTCCTAGCCTCTATCACCCTACTCGGAAGATTGTTCCACGCATCTACAACTCTGTTCGAAAACCAGTACTTGCCTATGTCCTTTCTAAATCTAAATTTATCCAATTTAAATCCGTTATTTCTCGTTCTTACTTGGTTCGATATCCTCAGTATTTTATTAATATCTCCTTTGTTTATGCCCATCATCCACTTGTACACCTCGATGATATCTCCCCTCATTTTATGTCTCTCCAGAGAGTGGAGATTCAATGCTCTAAGTCTATCTTCATACGGGAGATTTCTTATACTGTAAATCATTTTAGTCATTCTTCTTTGTATGTTCTCCAATGAATCTATATCCATCCTGTAGTAAGGAGACCAAAACTGAGCTGCATAATCCAAATGAGGTCTCACTAGTGATGTATAGAGCTGTAAAATAACTTTTGGACTTCTGTTGCTTATACTTCTTGAAATAAATCCTAGTAATCTGTTAGCCTTATTGCGCACACTTAGGCACTGTTGTCTTGGCTTTAGATTTCTGCTTACCATGACTCCCAAGTCTTTTTCACATTCTGTATGATCAAGCTCAACTTCACCTAGTTTATAAATTCGAGGGATATTTTCATTACCAACGACTAGCACCTTACACTTGTCCACATTAAACTTCATCTGCCACTTTTCAGACCAAGACATTAATTTATCCAAAATCCTCCTGGAGTTCACTGGTATCCTCCTCAGAATGAATTATACGGCCTATTTTTGTATCATCAGCAAATTTACTCATGTCACTTGCAATTCCTTCATCAAGGTCATTTATGTAAATTATGAACAACAATGGGCCCAAAACTGATCCTTGTGGAACGCCACTATTGACAAATCCCCATTCAGATTTGACCCCATTAATGGAAACTCTCTGCTTTCTCTTGGTAAGCCATGCCTCTATCCATGCTAGAACTTTACCTCCTATACCATGAGCTGCCACCTTTCTTAAGAGTCTCTTGTGAGGTACTCTATCGAAGGCCTTACTGAAATCCAAGTAAACTATATCATATTCTTTATCACTGTCTACTGCCTCAAATGTTTTATTGAAAAACGTCAGTAAATTTGTCAGGCAGGAACGACCTCTCGTAAACCCATGCTGAGATTCATTAATCAAATTATGTTCTTCAAGGTGACTTCTGATAATATCAGCTATAATTGATTCTAATAATTTGCCTACTATAGATGTGAGGCTTATTGGACGGTAATTTGATGGAATGGACTTATCCCCTGATTTGAATATAGGAACTACATTAGCTATCTTCCACATCTCTGGCACAACACCAGTTAGGATGGACGTATTAACATAGATGTCATAGAACTTCAGGAAGATTTAGACAAACTTAATTCGTGGTCAGAAAAGTGGCAGATGCAGTTCAATGTAGATAAATGCAAGGTTCTGAAGCTCGGGAGTGTCCATAACCCAAGCACTTATAAGTTAAATAACGTAGAACTTAGCCATACAGATTGCGAGAAGGACTTGGGGGTGATGGTAAGCAGCAACCTTAAACCAAGACAGCAATGCCTAAGCGTACGTAATAAGGCAAATAGATTACTGGGATTTATATCAAGAAGTGTTAACAACAGAAGTCCAGAGGTTATATTACAGCTTTATACATCATTAGTAAGGCCTCACCTAGATTAGGCAGCTCAGTTTTGGTCTCCATATTACAGAATGGACATAAATTCGTTAGAAAACATTAAGCGTAGAATGACTAAATTAATACATAGCATTAGAAATCTTCCTTACGAAGAAAGATTGAAGACCCTTAAATTACATTCACTTGTAAGACGTAGAATGAGGGGAGACATGATCGAGGTATACAAGTGGAAAATGGGTATTAACAAAGGGGATATAAATAAGGTCTTGAAGATATCTCTCCAAGAGAGAACCCGCAATAATGGATTCAAGTTAGATAAGTTTAGATTTAGAAAGGATATAGGAAAGTATTGGTTTGGAAATAGGGTAGTTGATGAGTGGAACAGTCTACCTAGTAGGGTTATTGAAGCAAGGACCTTGGGTAGTTTCAAATTTAGGTTCGATAAATTCATGAGTGAGAGGGGTTGGATTTGAGTGGGACTCGCGCATGAGTGGGTAGAATTGTCAAAGCTTATTTCTTGGGTAGCATTGAAAATTGGGTTGAGCAAATATTCTGTTAGTGGGACGGATTGTGAAGGACCTGCCTAGTATGGGCCAACAGGCCTGCTGCAGTGTTCCTCCTTTCTTATGTTCTTATGTCATTCTTGTACAACTAAGTTGAGTCTCAACCTTTTTGCTATCTTCTCCTCGTCAACCTTCACTTAACTCATCATTCGTCCTACATGTAACATCGTGGCACTCTTGGCACTCTTGGCACTCGAGCTACATGTATAGTCCAGAAACTCATCACAGTGTAGAAAACTTTAAATATTTTCTGGATTAATTGTTATTTTATACTAAGTTTGATTACTCCGTACACTTTTTTCATCCAGGTTAAATTTATTTAACTAAGATGCTGAAAATAGAGAAACACTTATGTCCCTTCTCCCATTTTTTACATTTCGGTTAAAAGCTTATTTTACTATTTATATTTTCCACAGGAAAACTCAATAGCTTTTTTTTTCCTTGACAAATGACGACGATTTATTTATTAAGTAACGAATTCCTTGGAGTCAAAAATCAGACGACCATAGAGGAGAGACTTGACCAGGAAATTATTCATGATGGAGTGTAGACTCTGCCTAACAATTATTGTCGGGAAGTCTACTGGAGTGTAGACTCTGCTTACCAATTATTGTCGGGAAGTCTACTGGAGTGTAGACTCTGCTTAACAATTATTGTTGGGAAGTCTACTGGAGTGTAGACTCTGCTTACCAATTATTGTCGGGAAGTCTACTGGAGTGTAGACTCTGCTTAACAATTATTGTTGGGAAGTCTACTGGAGTGTAGACTCTGCTTAACAATTATTGTCGGGAAGTCTACTGGAGTGTAGACTCTGCTTAACAATTATTGTCGGGAAGTCTACTGGAGTGTAGACTCTGCTTAACAATTATTGTCGGGAAGTCTACTGGAGTGTAGACTCTGCTTAACAATTATTGTCGGGAAGTCTACTGGAGTGTAGACTCTGCTTAACAATTATTGTCGGGAAGTCTACTGGAGTGTAGACTCTGCTTAACAATTATTGTCGGGAAGTCTACTGGAGTGTAGACTCTGCTTAACAATTATTGTCGGAAGTCTACTGGAGTGTAGACTCTGCTCAACAATTATTGTCGGGAAGTCTACTGGAGTGTAGACTCTGCTTAACAATTATTGTCGGGAAGTCTACTGGAGTGTAGACTCTGCTTAACAATTATTGTCGGGAAGTCTACTGGAGTGTGGACTCTGCTTAACAATTTAGAGGACTTTTCTTTATTTTGAGGACCAGAGGATTCCCGAGGATGACTCAAGTCATCACGAGCTTTGGATGACTAAGGGGAAGGAGGTAGGACTTTCAGAAAGGCAGAAGTAAGAGCGTAAAGAGCAGAAAGAAAGGCAGAAGTAAGAGCGTGAAGAGCAGAAAGAAAGGCAGAAGTAAGAGCGTGAAGATCAGAAAGAAAGGCAGAAATAAGAGCGTAAAGAGCAGAAAGAAAGGCAGAAGTAAGAGCGTGAAGAGCAGAAAGAAAGGCAGAAGTAAGAGCGTGAAGAGCAGAAAGAAAGGCAGAAGTAAGAGCGTGAAGATCAGAAAGAAAGGCAGAAGTAAGAGCGTAAAGAGCAGAAAGAAAGGCAGAAGTAAGAGCGTGAAGAGCAGAAAGAAAGGCAGAAGTAAGAGCGTGAAGAGCAGAAAGAAAGGGAGAAGTAAGAGCGTGAAGAGCAGAAAGAAAGGTAGATGTAAGAGCGTGAAGAGCAGAAAGAAAGGGAGATGTAAGAGCGTGAAGAGCAGAAAGAAAGGGAGATGTAAGAGCGTGAAGAGCAGAAAGAAAGGTAGATGTAAGAGCGTGAAGAGCAGAAAGAAAGGGAGAAGTAAGAGCGTGCAGAGCAGAAAGAAAGGCAGAAGTAAGAGCGTGAAGAGCAGAAAGAAAGGCAGAAGTAAGAGCGTGAAGAGCAGAAAGAAAGGGAGATGTAAGAGCGTGAAGAGCAGAAAGAAAGGGAGAAGTAAGAGCGTGAAGAGCAGAAAGAAAGGGAGAAGTAAGAGCGTGAAGAGCAGAAAGAAAGGGAGATGTAAGAGCGTGAAGAGCAGAAAGAAAGGGAGAAGTAAGAGCGTGAAGAGCAGAAAGAAAGGGAGAAGAGCGTGAAGAGCAGAAAGAAAGGGAGAAGTAAGAGCGTGAAGAGCAGACAGAAAGGGAGAAGTGAGAGCGTGAAGAGCAGAAAGAAAGGGAGAAGTAAGAGCGTGAAGAGCAGAAAGAAAGGGAGATGTAAGAGCGTGAAGAGCAGAAAGAAAGGGAAAAGTAAGAGCGTGAAGAGCAGAAAGAAAGTGAGAAGTTAAAACGTGAAGAGAAGATAAAATGATGAAATTTAGTGCCTGAAGAGAAGAGAGAAAAGAAGAATTTAACTCTTGAAGAAAGAAGAGAATGGGTCAAACAGGGTGGTAATAAAACAAATGGAGAACGGAAACACTTGATTCAGTTGAAATAATTATGATTCAGTGAAAATAGGAAATAAAACCTGGCCGTTTTCACGTGCTTATACACACATCTTCCTCTGAAGACGTGTGTAAACACATGAAAGCGCTCAGGTTAAATTTCCTATTTTCACGGTGGTATTTTTTTCATATTTGCAGTCACGCACTTTATAGTGATTTCTTTCATATTACAGCATATAATATGTTTATAGAGATCACTGATACTTGATGTGAGTCGCCTGCAGAGTCCTGGTTATCACAGTTACAATGTTCTAGTTGCAACGGAAGTTCAACTAGTCAACTAAAGTTGCAAAGGTATACAAGTTTGTAGTATGCAAGTTTACTTGACATGTATTACACTAGCCTAGCTTTATTACTTTTTGGTTCGCTTTTAAATATTTATTCAACTTTATTAGCAGAGATTGTTGCAGATTACGGAATGTTAAAGATGGCTATTCTAGATGCATTTAAGAAAACTTTATTATAGAACTTTATTTACATACAACATAATTTCTCTAAAGGACAACTTAACCCATTTCTTAATTTTTTCAAAATATTCGATTGATTGACTGACTACATCGACTCAAGGACTGATTACCTCAACTCCTCCTGTTCTTCACGATTCTCATTTGTATGGGACTGATGAAGCCACTGTGGGGTGAAACGTTTCCTCAATAAAGATACCCAAGTGGTAAATTAGACACATATGCAACACTTGGGTATCTTTATTGAGAAACGTTTCGCCACACAGTGGCTTCATCAGTCCATAAAGGAGAATCGTGAAGAACAGGAGGAGTGAGGTTGTCAGGCCCTCAATCTTGAGTAGATGTTGTCAGTCCAACATCAGACAACATCTACTCAAGATTGAGGGCCTGACAACCTCACACTCCTCCTGTTCTTCACGATTCTCCTTTGTATGGACTGATGAAGCCACTGTGTGGCGAAACGTTTCCTCAATAAAGATACCCAAGTGTTGCATATGTGTCTAATTTACCAACTCGTCGGTTCTCTGAACCATTCATTCACAAAGATACCCAAGTGTTGCATATGTGTCTAATTTATCAAATCCAGGTTCAACCAGTTGTACTGGACATTAGATGGAAACAACCACTAGAGATCAATAAAAGGAAGCATTAGCCAGTACCTGGCCACTTTAAGACCGGTCTTTGATAAAGAAGTTGACAAACGTCTGAAACTGCCGTAACCCCCTGGAATTATAAGTGCTGGTAGTGACGAAATTTAAAAAAAAAATCTTAAAAAAAAATTATTTTTGTGGTTGTAATGAGACTAACACAAGAATATTGTCATCGGTATTTACCAGTATATTATTGGCAAGAAATTGAAAGTCGTTGACCAGCTGATTGCAACACCAGCGGTTGCCGCACGCTCCATAAATTTATTTATTTATTATGTACCTTTTTTTTAAGTTTGCTATTTTTTTTTACCTTTTCCAGTAACTGTTGTGGCTCATAACACCGAAATCATATTGGATATACATTGGCTAGTCATTGTGTGCAGCACAATACCCACACTAACAATATCAATAATATATTGTTGGCAAAACAATGATTCAGAACAAGGTAAACACATACACGTCCAACTGCTTCACTTTTCACCCATTCTAACATTATGTACAATTATATACAGTCACTGGTCATGTTCCTGGAAGTGTTGCAGTGTGTGGTAGACCCTGATACACGACTCCATACATAGTAGTAGTGTTTTACACTTCCTCTATATAGAATGCGTGTCAATGAACTTTACTGGACGCCATTTCTACTGGACGCATTTCTACTGGACGCATTTCTACTTGCCTGTAGCAGGAATTGTAGTTAGAAATTGATCATACTTCAAACGAGAGGATGTTTGGTGATGACTACGGTGGCACATGTGATATGGAGGTCTTGTGACTTAATATTTCTGTATTATTTGTCTGAAGACAGACAGGTGGGTATATGTCGGCTTGTTGCCAGTCTTGATCTGGTACATATTGTATGTACTGAACATTGCAATGTCAAAACGGAAGGTTTCATATACCACTTGTAATTCTTTTGGGACACAGTTGACAAACACAATATGCATGAAACATTTGTCCACTAAATGCATGTTTTTCAAGTAATCAGTGACATCAGCTGGTATTATAGTGGTCATTGGTGTCGGTATTGACCTTTACTATATCTTTTATTTCGTGCTGGCGAGTCTATGTCAACAGTGTCACATTACGTTTGTCATGCCACTGAAATGCCATGATGAAACTGGCACGAAACACATGCAACTCTCCCGTACCAATGCCTGTATTGTACCTGGGCATTTGTTTACATATTCCACGCACAGTATCAAACACATCTGTCTTTTTCACCCTCAGTTTTCAGTGTATTATATATGTCCTTTACAAAGATATAGTTCCATCATTTTTCTCACAACATCACCAGAGATTCTCAGTTACTTCCTGGTATCCCAGTTACTTCTGGTATCCTTTAATGTTTTGCTTCCTATGTACACAGTGAGATCCAATACCAGGCAGCTTTCACAATCACACAAAACAAACAGCTTCATACAAAGCATTTTCTCGTGCTTGGTATATACTGCTTGAACGACAGTCTACATTTGAGCTGGATCAAAGGCTCGTTGGTGACAAAGTTCTGGAATGGGTAAAAATACTCAGTGAACCTCTGTTTGAGACACGTCTTTGATCTTGTATAACATATCACTTCTGTCGGACCTCGTCTGGAAAGACTAGCATACGTAGCAACATCATAAGTATGTTGAGAGAGTGAGATCACTGAACCCCGGGGTAGTCAGTCAGTCGACCAGCATCATGCAAACTTGTTAGTGACCAGTTGTCAAAGGCATTTGTTGACAGACACTTGGCCCGTTGTTTGTAGTGTGTACTCACATATTTGTACTCACCTATTTGGGGTTGCAGGGGTCGAGACTCAGCTCCTGGCCCCGCCTCTTCACTGATCGCTACTAGGTCCTCTGACCTAGTCTTAAAGCTATGTATGGTTCCTGCCTCCATTACATGACGTTCCAGACTATTCCACTTCCTGACAACTCTGTGACTGAAGAAATACTTTCTAACATCCCTTTGACTCATCTGCGTCTTCAACTTCCAATTGTGACCCCTTGTGTCTGTGTCCCATCTCTGGAACATCCTGTCTCTGTCAACCTTATCTATTCTTCGCAGTATTTTGTATGTCGTTATCATGTCTTCCCTAACCCTCCTGTCCTCCAGTGGGAGTCGTTTCCCAGCCTTGGTGGTGAACGGACGTGCGTACAGAGCTCCCTGGTGGTGGGGTCAGAGAACTTTGATTTTCTACAAGATGGCGGATGGATACCGCGACGAGCACATACTGTATGCATTGATTTGCTGAGGAGCCGTATCCCAGCAATGCCGACGTTCTCTTGCCTTTAATTTTGAGAGACACATACAGGATATTACAGAGGATTTTTACGTGATATCCCTGAATGGATCTGCCAGGTTTTTGTCAAGTTTGCATCCGGCAGTGCCTACATGGAATCGTCGACAGGTATCAGGAGAAGAACATCGTAATCAACACAAACTTGGAGGTACATCTTCGGATGCGTCGCGCACTACTTGTGGATACGGATCAAGAATATTCCATTTGAAGCCGACGAGGTAGACATCAGACAGGTATTTTGCCAGTATGGGGTCATCCATGCTGCCACCGTAGGGAGATGGGCCCATGGGCCATATGCAGGAATGCCAGAGGGGTCGTTCTCCCTTAAAATGACCCTGAGGTGGCAAATAGCGTCTTTTGTTGTGATGGAGGCGTCCGCACCCAGGTGTACGTGACGTATGCAGGACAGCAGAAGACGTGTCGACTATGCGGCGGCACGGGGCATATGGCAGCAACGTGTGAACGGCGACGGGGCCCATACAATGGGACTCGAGGTGAGGATGACGTGCGGACAGAGCCAGGTGCCCGAGAGGAACAGGTGCTGTTAGCGACACCTGTGGTAGAAGATATAATGGCGAATGCTGCAGGAATTGATAAATGGAGTGATGCTGTTGAAGAGAGTGAGGAGGCCATGTTGACGTTGCCCCAGGAGTCTCCGAGTGAGACTATGGAGGCGGCAGGGGTCACCTCTGAAAGAAGTCCACTGGAGGATGGGACTGAGTTCCCGGACCCCAGTCTTGAGGACCTGAGGAGGATTCTGGATAGTCCATTGCCGGGAGAGTTGCAGAGTACGGTAGTGGAATCGGATGGAGATGTGGAGAGTCAGGGGGGTGTGGGTGTTGATGGTGCTGAAGTGGTCAACTGCAGGTCAGTGGTTGTTGCAGAAGTGGAGGTGCATAGGTCTCCGGGGAAGGGGGTCATGGAGTTTGAGAGTTAGTCACGTAAGAGGCCAAGTGGTGAGGCTGATGATGATGTGATTACACCAGGACAGAGGTCCAGTAAAAAGACCTGGGTAGACATAGCTAAGGGAGGGAAAGGGAGAGCCAAGGGAAAAGGTGGAGGTAGAAATGGAAAGGAGAGCCGAGGGTTTGGTGGTACTTTCAAGACTGTGGAGCCAGGATCCGTGAGGCCAAGAGGAAAGCCCCCATTGCAGAATTCAATTGTTTGAATATGAATGTCAATGGCCTCCGAGCAGAGGTTAAGAGGAAATGGGTGGAGGCAACACTGAGACGTATGAATGTAAACGTATGCTTCCTACAGGAGCATAATTATAGGTGTGGAAGGGAATTAAAGTTGAAAGGATATAGGTTATATACAGGAGGTTCTGGGCATTTAAAGGAGGGGTGACGGTGGGGTACGGAGACCAGCCCTTTTCATCTGAGGACATGGGAGGAGGGGGAGGGGTAGCATTGTTAGAGTGGAAGGTGAGTGGGAATTCAGGGGTGTTTTGTTGGGGGGACATGCCCTGCAGTGATGTGGGTTAAGGAGATTTGTTCATAATGATTTAGTCTACCCTTAAGGGGCCTTCCAGGGTTTTATTGTAGCAGGTGATTGGAATTTTTAAAATTTGAGGGAAGGATGTCAGCCTAGAGGGGGGATGTATGTTGGGGGCCCTTTAAGGGGGGGTTTTTGGGGGGTGGGGGGGGATGTTGATGGGGGGGGGAACGGGGCCACCTTGTATGGGGAGGATACCCGGTTGGGGGGTTCGGGGGTTTGATCGGGGGTTTAATTTAAAACGGGGGGGAAAAACAGGGGGTGGGGGCCCCCCCGGGGGGGTAACCTGTGTGGAGATGGGTTTTTCAGATCAGAGGGGTTTTTGGGGGAGTTGGATGGGAGGGGAGTTAAGATTTATCCAGTTATTGGGAAAATTTAATGCGTTTGCTGCAGGGGAGGGAATTTAGTTTTTTTGGTTGGGAAGATTGTGGGGTGGGGGAAAGGTATCGAGGATGTTTTGAAATGGTGGATACAAGCAAAGGGGCAATAAGGGGATTTTACATGCGATGGGGTCTGAGGATGGGAAGTTGAGGTATGGGAAGCAGAGGTATTTGGAGGAGAGTTCGGGAGTGTTATAAGGGGTGGGGAGGTACCCACAGGATGAGATCGATGAACTGCAAGGCCAATTAAGGGAGATTCAAATGAAAATTTTCATGCCATTAGGGTTAGAGGGGATTGGAGGATGTTTTATGGGGGATAAACCTCAGTTATGGTATTGCGTAAATTTTGGGAACGACGGAAGGGCATGACATTATGTCCTAACGGTGGACGAGGACTTAGATGGGTATAGAAGTGGCCAGTGATACGTAACACTGAAGGGCATGAGTAGCTATACAGATAGATGGTTTCAGAGAAAGTTGCAGAAGGGGTTTTATAATCAGGAGGCATGTGGTTTCGTTTTAGGTAGCATCTTAGAGAGGATTAGTCAGGAGGACAGGAAAGGTTTGAGGACGTATTACTGAGGAAGAGGTATGGCAGGCGGTGCAGGGACAGAAACTTGGGAAGACACCGGGTTTGGACGGGATTTCGGCGACTTCTATGTGACTCATTGGGAGGTTTTGCGAGAGGTATTGGTGAGGGTTTTCAATGGTATGAAGTCAATGGGAAGTATGAGGAAGAGCAGCGAACAGGGATAGTGGTTTTAATACCCAAGGGCCGGGGTTGGGGACATTAAAGGGATATAGAGCGATAACTTTACTCTGTGCCTGACTATAAGATTTTTGCGCGTATTTTGGTGAATCTATGAAGAAGGTATTAAATAATATTTTAGAGGGAGGGCAGTACGGAGTTTCTGGACGTAGCACGAGGAGGGCACCGTAGGATAAAAGGGTTTGTTGAAGGTAGGGAGGGGGGGGAGTCGTGGGGTTGGATTGGGAAACTGCCTATGACAGCATGAATAGGGAGATGTTGTAGGGCATATTATTGAAACAGGGGTTTGGGGAGGAGGTACTGGGGTGGGTGGGGACGCTTTATGGCAGGGCACAGGTGAGAGTGCAGGTGAACGGGAGGGTGGGGACCATGGTGGGCATGGGACGGGGCTGCGACAGGGGTGTCCCTTGTCACAGCTCCTGTTCGCATGTCTGCAGGATCCCTTCTATAGATTGGTGCAGGAGGGTGGAGAGCGAGGGGAGGGGACCCGGAATGTGCCCCGGGTATCGTCGGGTATGTTGATGACACCACATCTTGGTGGGAAGCTTAGAGGGGCTGGGCACTGTTAATAAGATGATTGAGATTTTTGGGTTGGCTACTGGGAGAGAGCAAATAGGGCAAAATCGAATTGTTAGAGGTGGAACTTGGGTGGGAGGGCGTTGGGTCAGAGGTTTGGATGGAAACAGTGATAGGATAAAAATTTGTGGTGTTGTTTTGTAATGTGCCGCAAATTGCACGGGAGTTTAATTCTTCGGTGATAGAGGCAGCTGTGGGTAGGATGGCAGGATGGAGGCTGGGGAGATAACTCTTTGCAAAGGGTCATTGTGGTAAATGCATAGGTTTACAGTAAGTTGTGGTTCGTAGCTGCAGTTTATCCACTCATGGAGGAGGATATTCGGGGCTGCAAAAGAGGGTTTTGCTTTTATTTGGGGTTATGGAAGACATTGGTTGCGGAGGGAGTGGTTATGACTAGGGTAGCGAGAGGAGGTATGGGATTGATACCTCTGAGGAGGAGATTGATGGGATTTACGTGAGGCAGGAATTTTTGGCGAGGGAAGGGGTGAGAGTGGACAGGGTTATGAGGAGAGCAGGCAGTGGTGGCATGGTAAGGATCTTCAGGTTTGTGAGGCACTCTTGCGACATCTCCATAGTAGTCTCGGAACCGCGGAAAATGCGGTTAAGGTGCTTGATAGGGTTGGAACTGGTGAGTTGGAGATACAGGGGCGGCAGCTTATCCAAAGTATGATTGAGGGCTACGGGTTTTGGTTAAAAGGTTAAAATTGCCAGCCAGGTGGGAAATGGGGTTTAGGTTTCTGCATAATATATTGGCATCCAGAGCTCAACTTTTCGTTATGGGTCTAATAAAGGACGGCTCTGCCAGGGTGGGGATTTTGGAAACGGCGTTTCATGTTGTATATTTTTGCGAGGATTTGGCTAGGGTTCGAGAGTGGTTCGGTGGGATAATCAGGGAGATGGGGGAGGGGTTGTCTGTGTTGGGGTTTTAAGTTTAGATGTTGCGGTAGTCCTGAGGTGTTAGGCGTGCGGTTATGTATCTGGTTTTGGATTATATTGTTGTAACTTGGGGTATGAGGGAGTTCGGGGCGAGGGGGGAATCCGGCTCTTGCAGCACGATTCTTTAGAACAAAATGCAGGAATCAAGGACTTTACGGTCAGGCATGGGAGCGGGGTTTTCGGTGGGGTATAGGCAGTTGACAATGGGGACTTTATTGGGGGAGGGATGGGAATGGTAGGCAGGGGTTGGTTCCCGGGGGAGGGTTGGATTAGAGTATGTGTTGATTAGGAGGTATGCATGAGTATGTGAGGGGGGGGAGGGGCGGGGGGATTATGGGGCGTTTGGAGAATGTATCGGTGACCTTGATGGGGGGGGAGGGAATAGTAGGAAGGTGTCAGGGGCAAGCAATGGGGGTTTGTCTGGCACAGGGGTACCTGGTAAGGTCTGGCATACGTAAGTGTATGTGAGGACTTATATATGCATATAGATGTATACACCTGATGTTTCACCTATAATAGTTTGGTTATAGTCTGTTCTTTCCCGTTTATTATATTTATATAAAAAGGAAAAAATCATGATTCTGCTTATATGTATTCATGTCATTCCCTTGGTATACTGATCACATTGAACGTTTCAGTATACAATAATGTTCATAAATTATGTATATTAATGTTCAAGGTTGTGTACAGACGAAAGAATGGTCAATGTAGTTCGACATTTGTCATAAATGTTTCCCAATGTTTTGTGTCAGTCACAATGAGAAAGTGAGTGGTGAGAGTGTGGTTCAATGTTCACATTTGGTTATAATAATAACATTATTAAAAATATTTTACCAAACGTTTCCTCATGATGAATGTATTAGTAAAGATACTGTGTAGGTCTCTTTAGGGTAGGTGGATTGTAGGGAGGGGGTCAAATTTTTATGGATCTCCATTGTGTTATTAAATACATAACGTGTTTGTTCTTCTTTGGCAGTAAGTAACGTACGAGGTGCCTAAATATGTAAGTTATATATTGTTAAGTGCTTATTGTCAGAACTTTGCATTGTATGTTTTCCATAGTTTGCGGATGTTTGTACAGTTCGGTTGTTGGTTTGTATTTGCGATAACCTTATTTGTTATCAGGTGTCATATTGATGTGTGTATTTTGTACATTTCGTATACATTAAATATTATAAAAAAAAAATTCTCATGATTGTTATGGGAATAGGCACATTTAGTGTGCAGATGTCTTTTGGGGTAGGTGAGGTTGAGGGGGGGTCATGTTTTTATAGTTCTCGATTATGATGATAAATAAATTACTGTTGTTCTTACTGGCAGTTAGAATTGTTCATGATGCCAATGATATGTATTTTTATATTGTCTTGTGCTTTATCGTCAGTATGTTGCATTGTATTCGTGTTCATTGTATTCCGATGGCAAGTTTTTTTACTTGGAATTTTGAAGCCGAGATTCATGTATGTTTATACACATGGGTGTTTGGTTGTATTATTGTAATATCCTGTACTGGTTATAAGGTCATATTGATTTGTGTGTATGTATAATGTCTGTTTTAAATAAAATATATAAAAAAAACACATACACGTCCAATTTCTTCACTTTTCACCCATTCTAACATTATTTACAATTATATACAGTCACTGGTCATGTTCCTGGAAGTGTTGCAGTGTGTGGTAGTCCCTGATACACGACTCCATACATAGTAGCAGTGTTTTACACTTCCTCTACATAGAATGCGTGTCAATGAACTTTACTGACCATTTCTACTGGACGCATTTCTACTGCATTTCTACTGGACGCATTTCTACTGCGCATTTCTCTTGCTAGCAGGAATTGTAGTTAGAAAGTGATCATACTTCAAACGAGATGATGTTTGGTGATGACTACGATGGCACATGTGATATGGAGGTCTTGTGACTTAATATTTCTGTATTATTTGTCTGAAGACAGACAGGTGGGTATATGTCGGCTTGTTGCCGGTCTTGATCTGGTACATATTGTATGTACTGAGCATTGCAATGTCAAAACAGAAGGTTTCATATACCACTTGTAATTCTTTTGGGACACAGTTGACAAACACAATATGCATGAAACATTTGTCCACTAAATGCATGTTTTTCAAGTAATCAGTGACATCAGCTGGTATTATAGTGGTCATTGGTGTCGGTATTGACCTTTCCTGTATCTTTTATCTCGTGCTGGCGAGTCTATGTCAACAGTGTCACATTACGTTTGTCATGCCACTGAAATGCCATGATGTAACTGGCACGAAACACATGCAACTCTCCCGTACCAATGCCTGTATTGTACCTGGGCATTTGTTTACATGTTCCACGCACATTATCAAACACATCTGTCTTTTTCACCCTCAGTTTTCAGTGTATTATATATGTCCTTTACAAAGATATAGTTCCATCATTTTTCTCACAACATCACCAGAGATTCTCAGTTACTTCCTGGTATCCCAGTTACTTCCTGGTATCCTTTAATGTTTTGCTTCCTATGTACACAGTAGATCCAATACCAGGCAGCTTTCACAATCACACAAAACAAACAGCTTCATACCAAGCATTTTCTCGTGCTTGGTATATACTGCTTGAACGACAGTCTACATTTGAGCAGGATCAAAGGCTCGTTGGTGACAAAGTTCTGGAATGGGTAAAAATACTCAGTGAACCTCTGTTTGAGACACGTCTTTGATCTTGTATAACATATCACTTCTGTCGGACCTCGTCTGGAAAGACTAGCATACGTAGCAACATCATAAATATGTTGAGAGAGTGAGATCACTGAACCCCGAGGTAGTCAGTCAGTCGACCAGCATCATGCAAACTTGTTAGTGACCAGTTGTCAAAGGCATTTGTTGACAGACACTTGGCCCGTTGTTTGTAGTGTGTACTCACATATTTGTACTCACCTATTTGGGGTTGCAGGGGTCGAGACTCAGCTCCTGGCCCCCCCTCTTCACTGATCGCTACTAGGTCCTCTGACCTAGTCTTAAAGTTATATATGGTTCCTGCCTCCATTACATGACGTTCCAGACTATTCCACTTCCTGACAACTCTGTGACTGAAGAAATACTTTGTAACATCCCTTTGACTCATCTGCGTCTTCAACTTCCAATTGTGACCCCTTGTGTCTGTGTCCCATCTCTGGAACATCCTGTCTCTGTCAACCTTATCTATTCTTCACAGTATTTTGTATGTCGTTATCATGTCTTCCCTAACCCTCCTGTCCTCCAGTGTCGTCAGGCCGATTTCCCTTAACCTTTCTTCGTAGGACATTCTCCTTAGTTCGGGAACTAGCCTTGTTGCAAACCTTTGCACTTTCTCTAATTTCCTGATGTGCTTGACCAGGTGTGGGTTCCAAACTGGTGCTGCATACTCCAGTATGGGCCTGACGAACACGGTGTACAGTGTCTTGAACGATTCCTTACTGAGGTATCGGAACGCTATTCTCAGGTTTGCCAGCCGCCCGTATGCTGCATCAGTTATCTGATTGATGTGTGCTTCCGGAGACGTGCTCGGTGTTATACTCACCCCAAGATCTTTCTCCTTGAGTGAGGTTTGCAGTCTTTGGCCACCTAGCATATACTACTCAGTCTGCGGCGTTCTTTGCTCTTCCCCGATCTTCATGACTTTGTACTTGGCAGGGTTAATTCGAGTAGCCAGTTGGTGGACCACGTGTCCAGCATATCCAGGTCGCTTTGTAGTCCTGCCTGATCATCATCTGATTTGATTCTTCTCATTAACTTCACATCGTCTGCAAATAGGGACGCTTCTGAGTATATTCCTACCGTCATGCCATTCACATAAACCAAGAACAGCACTGGTCCTATGACTGACCCTTGTAGAACCCCGCTTGTCACAAGCGCCCACTGTGATACCTCATCTCGTACCATGACTCGTCGTTGCCTCAATGTCAGGTATTCTCTGATCCATTGCAGTGACCTTCCTGTTATACGTGCCTGATCCTCTAGCTTCTGCACTAATCTCCTGTGGAGAACTGTGTCGAAGGCCTTCTTGCAGTCCAAGAAAATGCAGTCAACCCATCCCTCTCTCTCGTGTCTTACTTCTGTTACCTTGTCATAAAACTCCAGAAAGTTTGTGACACAGGATTTGCCTTCCCTGAACCCGTGCTGGCTGTCGTTTATAATCTTGTTCCGTTCCAGGTGCACTACCACTCTCCTCCTGATAATCTTCTCCATGACTTTGCGTACTATACACGTCAGTGACACTGGTCTATAGTTTAGTGCCTCGTTTCTGTCTCCTTTCTTAAAAATGGGAACTACATTTGCCGTTTTCCTTACCTCAGGTAGCTGCCCAGTTTCAAGGGATGTGTTGAAGATTGTTGTTAGTGGCACACACAGCATCTCTGCTCCCTCTCTAAGAACCCACGGGGAGATGTTGTCCGGTCCCATCGCTTTTGAGGTATCAAGGTCACTGAGCAGCTTCTTCACCTCCTCCTCAGTTGTGTGTATGTCATCCAACACTTGTTGGTATATTCCTTGTCGGTGTCCCCCTCTGTTCTGTCTTCCCAGAGTCCTTTCTGTCTCCACTGTAAATACTTCCTTAAATCTCGTGTGTAGCTCCTCACATACCTCTTGATCGTTTCTTGTGAGTTCCCCACCTTCTTTCCTCAGCCTGATCACCTGGTCTTTGACTGTTGTCTTCCTCCTAATGTAGCTATACAGCAGTTTCGGGTTAGACTTGACTTTCGATGCTATGTTGTTTTCGTACTGTAGCTGGTCCTCCATTCTAATCTGTGCATACTCGTCGACTAATCTCCTTATTTTCCTGGGTCCTTTGCCTTCTGTACTTCTTCCACTCTCTAGTGCACTTAGTCTTTGCCTCCCTACACCTTCGGGTAAACCAAGGGTTCGTTCTGATCTTCCCATTATTCCTGTTGCCCTTGGAAACAAACCTTCCCTCTGCCTCCTTGCATTTTGTTGTTACGTATTCCATCATTTCGTTTACTGACTTTCCTACCATTTCTCTGTCCCACTGAACCTCCTGCAGGAAGTTCCTCATACCCGTGTAGTCCCCCCTTTTATAGTTCGTCTTTTCCCATTCAGCTCCTGTGTGTGTGTGTGTGTGTGTGTGTGTGTGTGTGTGTGTGTGTGTGTGTGTGTGTGTGTGTGTGTGTGTGTGTGTGTTAGGTGCAGCTGTCATCGTAGTGAAACCAACTTGTTTGTCATCGAAATACAGTTAAAAGATTTCAAGTACAGTGACGTCGTTCCCAAGACTATAGCTCAGCTGGCTTGTACTATTGGCTTGCACTATTGGTTTACACTATTGACTTGCACTATTGGCTTGCACTATTGGTTTACACTATTGACTTGCACTATTGGCTTACACTATGTATATCTTCAAATTGATTGGAACTGGGCACATAATGAGCATCCTCCTGCCAATCCCAGACACTCTGCTGAGCTGCCGCTGGTGCCACTCATCTTTTAGTCGTACCAGCAGCTGCTACATGCATCGCCAACATTGTTCGTGGACCACTATCTATGCTACTGGAAACACTGTCATCTTCACTATCACTATCTATCGCCGTGTTGAGTCCTGTGAGATACTACGTCTCTTGGGAATACGAATTAGAACAGTACCAGACCGAATATGCCGCTGTGTAAATTGACATTTCACAGGCAAATCGTTACTATCACTAGACAGATTATCGATTGCTACGAAATGAAAATCCACATCACTGTCATCATTACTACTCACGTCTGTGCCCAAACTACAGGAGAATATGAACTTTCCCTTACGACATAGACGTGATATGGATGCACCAAGCCCAGAGGTGGATGACAGTGCGTCATCAAGATTTTAAGCGCTATTCCCGGCATCCTGAGTGTCACGTTAAGTCATTAAACTTTTGAACCCGTAAAATTCATCCTCAGGATTCAATATCCTTATTGGTGGAGCTGTCACCTGGAAATAACACTCTGAATTCTCCTGAGAGTAAGAGCCTTACGTCCACTAGATGGCGTTCCCACAATGCATTGCTGGGGCCCCGATGTTTTGTATATGGCGCACCCAGACCCTTTCACTCATGGCTAGACCTACCAGGTCTCTTCCATCAAATTTATGGATCGATCTCCGTAAGCGATGCCATCAGTAACATAATCTACGTGGGAAACAGTGAAAGGCTTAAGATCACTGAATAATTCACTTCTTTATGTTGTATTCAGGCAATTATGATTTATAACCTGTTAATTCATACAGAATTACACAAGACTTTACTGAAGAGAACTTTCATAAATTTTCTAACTCGCTTTACTTTATCTGAACTATATATAATTCAGGCATATCACCAAGTTCTTTTATGCTCTAAGTCTAAACAAGGCACAACTTTTTCCGACCCATAAGGCCCTCTTGTAGTATTATAAGATACGATTCTGACTTGTAACTGGCTGTGCCACGTACATTAGACTAATGCTAATGTTACTGAAGAACCTTGCAAATGTGTGGGGCATGCAATGAGTACGTTACGTTTATTCGGTGTATGTACACACTCCCATATAGGCTGCCTTCCAACCAGCGAACCGGGTGCTAAGGGTTTAACGGTTTACGGGGCCCATCGTTAAATCATATTCTGGTTCATTGACCAATCATAAGCTGAGTCGGACAGTTGCTAATGTGTTGTAGGTAGCACTCACGGTTAGCTCTTGTCAGATTCATACAGCTGCTGGTTGCCCACGGTGCTCTTTCTTTCTGGCTGTTGTTAAGCCTTTGGTTACCGTGTTGTACACTGATTTTTTTCAAACTCTTGTACATAATGTACATAGGTGTACATATCTCTACTTATAATTGGTGAAGGAAAATACAATTTAAAGACTACTGCTCTGTTTATTTTCGCTCCAAGCCCATTACGATCAGGTTAACAGCCATTATAACCTGGGTGCGTAATAATGTGTCTTGTTATTTCGATAACTATATTACGAACCATTGGATGGAGCATATTAATTCCCTCTCTTTTACGTTATAAAGAGACTGCAATCCCATAGGTTAATTGCGAAACAGCGCATGTGGTTTCTAGGATAATGGTAAATAAGAAACCTAAGTTTCATTATTTCTAACACCAATTTATCACCTTTGCCTGATTAAACTAAAGCTTAGGTTTAGTGTATGTTTTCTAAAACCAAGAAATATATTAAAAGTTTTCAAGGAACTGCCAGACATTATTGTAAGTCAGTATCCAACTTCTCAACGCTACTAAAACATTTTGTTGCTCAATGAGCCTGGTCTGTGTGCCTGGTCAGTGTGGTAGTCCACAGTGCCATGAGTTCTCCCTCCCTGTGTGATGCCTGGTAGTGTGGTAGTCCACAGTGCCATGAGTTCTCCCTCCCTGTGTGATGCCTGGTAGTGTGGTAGTCCACAGTGGCATGAGTTCTCCCTCCCTGTGTGATGCCTGGTAGTGTGGTAGTCCACAGTGCCATGAGTTCTCCCTCCTGTGTGATGCCTGGTAGTGTGGTAGTCCACAGTGGCATGAGTTCTCCCTCCCTTTGTGATGCCTGGTAGTGTGGTAGTCCACAGTGGCATGAGTTCTCCCCCTTTGTGATGCCTGGTAGTGTGGTAGTCCACAGTGGCATGAGTTCTCACTCCCTTTGTGATGCCTGGTAGTGTGGTAGTCCACAGTGGCATGAGTTCTTCCTCCCTTTGTGATGCCTGGTAGTGTGGTAGTCCACAGTGCCATGAGTTCTCCCTCCATTTGTGATGCCTGGTAGTGTGGTAGTCCACAGTGGCATGAGTTCTCCCTCCTTTGTGATGCCTGGTAGTGTGGTAGTCCACAGTGGCATGAGTTCTCCTCCTTTGTGATGCCTGGTAGTGTGGTAGTCCACAGTGGCATGAGTTCTTCCTCCCTTGTGATGCCTGGTAGTGTGGTAGTCCACAGTGGCATGAGTTCTCCTCCCTTTGTGATGCCTGGTAGTGTGGTAGTCCACAGTGGCATGAGTTCTCCCTCCCTTTGTGATGCCTGGTAGTGTGGTAGTCCACAGTGCCATGAGTTCTACCTCCCTTTGTGATGCCTGGTAGTGTGGTAGTCCACAGTGGCATGAGTTCTACCTCCCTTTGTGATGCCTGGTAGTGTGGTAGTCCACAGTGGCATGAGTTCTCCCTCCCTTTGTGATGCCTGGTAGTGTGGTAGTCCACAGTGCCATGAGTTCTCCCTCCCTTTGTGATGCCTGGTAGTGTGGTAGTCCACAGTGCCATGAGTTCTCCCTCCCTTTGTGATGCCTGGTAGTGTGGTAGTCCACAGTGGCATGAGTTCTCCCTCCCTTTGTGATGCCTGGTAGTGTGGTAGTCCACAGTGGCATGAGTTCTACCTCCCTTTGTGATGCCTGCTAGTGTGGTAGTCCACACTGGCATGAGTTCTACCTCCCTTTGTGATGCCTGGTTTTATAATGATTACTATTAGGCACCCTACCTTGTAGAGCCTGGTACTGTAATTATCCACTGAGGTATGGACCCTGTCCTGTGATGCCTGGTAGTGTAATGGCCCTCTGGGCAATGACTCTTTCCTGTGATGCCTAGTACTATAATCCTACAAATGATGCCTTGTATTGTAGTGGCCCATTGTGTTATAAATCATGCTCTACGTTCCGTGGTATTGTAGTGGTCTACTGTGGTATAATCTCTTCTTATCCCATCCTCTCAGATGTTTTGTAGTGAATTGGTCCACTTTGTATGAACCCTGTTCCCGCTATTCCTGCTAAAGTGGTGGTCCACTGTGTTTCGAAACCTATTCTGTTTTGCCTGGTATTTTAGTAGTCCACTGTGGTATTATCCCAACCCCGTCATGCCTGGTACTATAGTAATCTGTGGTATGAACCCTGCCCCATGATACGTGGTACTGTAGTGGTGGAATGAGCCCGACCCTCCTTTCGTTTGTGTCTCAGTGTGTAGTGGTTTAGTGAGGTATTAACCCTACCACCGTGATACCAGGTACTGCTAAGAACCTTAGACCGTGATCCCTGGTACTGTAGTGGTTCACTGTTATGAACCCTACCATCCATTATACTTGGAACCCTACCTAGTGATGCATGTTACTTTAGTAATTTTATTTAGGTATGGTTACACATAAATACTGCTACATAAATTATCATACATAGTAACAAATGTGTAAATTGTCTAAGAAACCCCAAACAAGAACAAAGTGATTTATTTCCACTGGGGTTCTTCAGTGGTTCACTGTGGAATGAATCTCACCCCATGATGCCTGGTACTGTAGTGGTGTCTGTGTTATGAATAGTACCTCCCTCTTGGGTATCATTGTAAACAAACCATACCACGGGTGGGGTTCGACGGTCTGTAGTTTTGAGACTTGATCGCGGGTTTGAACCCCACCCGTACTCACCTAATTGTACTCACCTAGTTGTGGTTGCAGGGGTCGAGACTCAGCTCCTGGCCCCGCCTCTTCGCTGCACATTCCATCAACCCAACTTTAAATTTGGTTACCTTGCCTCACTCACTCGGAAGAAATTTTTTGTTTGCAATCGTGTCATTACGATTTCTCGGGCTGTGGTTCGTACGTCGGGTTGTGTGCGGCCAACAGTAACAGCCTGGTTCATCAGGCCCTGATCCACCATGAGGCCTGGTCACAGACTGGGCCGCGGGGGCGTTGACCCTCGGAACCTTCTCTAGGTATACTGTGATGCCTGGCACTGTTGTGGGTTAACCCCTCCCCTGTGATGTCTGGCACTGATGTGGTTAACCCCTCCCCTGTGATGTCTGGCACTGATGTGGTTAACCCCTCCCCTGTGATGTCTGGCACTGATGTGGTTAACCCCTCCCCTGTGATGTCTGGCACTGTAATGATCCATTTTGGGATGACCCTTTCATGTGATGACTGGTACTGTAATGATTCACAGTGGCATGATTCCTACCAGTGATGCCTTGTGCTCTAGTTATCTAATGAGTTATCAACCTTATCCTATTCTTGGTGTTGTAGTGGCTTACTGTTTTATAAAACCCTGTCTCATCATGTTTGGTATTGAATTGGTCCAATGTGGTATGAATATCTTTTCTGTTATTGCTGTTAGAGCAGCGGTTCATGGTGTTTTGTAACCTTCTGTATGGTACCTGGTACTGTAGTGGTCAACTGAGGTATGAAATTTACCCAGTGATTCCTGGTACTGTAGTAGTCTTCTGTAGTTTGAACCCCGCCCCCATTAACCCTGATACTGTAGTGGTTAACTATGGAATAAACCCTCCCCTCCCTTCGTTTATGTCTGGTATTGTAGTGGTGCATTGAGGTATGAACCCTACCGCCTCAGTGGTTCACTGAAGCTTACGTAGTGATGGCTGGTTCTCGGGTGTTCCACTGTTGTAGATCCACTTTGATATGAACCCTCCCTCACTCCAGTATGCCTGGTACCTTAGTGATCCGCTGCGGTATGAACCCATCCCCCGTGAAGCCTGGTAATGTTCCGAATATTAATATCTTTATTTCTATAAGTACATGTACAAGGTATACAGTCCTAGCTGACATCAGTGACATACTACTATATAGAAAGCCCCTTGTTATGCTGAGCATTTCCCGCAAATTAAGTCAGTTTTGTCCCAGGATGCGACCCATACCAGTCCAGTTACCCATTTTACTGATGGGTGAACATAGGGAGGAAACCCTCGCTGAAAATCGAACCCAGACCCTCGCCGTGTGAAGTGAGAGCTTTAACTACCAGGCCACGGGTCACCTAACTTTAGAGATTGTTGTATGAATCCTATCCCCGTAATGCCTGGTACTGTAGTGGTCCACAGTGGTATGAACCCTACTTCCATGATGCCTGGTACTGTAAGGGTCAATTGTGTATGAACCCTACCTGGTGCCTGGTGCAGTAGATGTCCAATTAGATATCTGTGAGTACTTGCAGTAGTTACCACTAAGTGTCAATCAGTATTCGTGATACTAGGAGGTATTTGCGTCCTTGACTGTGTCCCGGTCAAATGAGTCACTGTCATTGGCGTTCCTGGACATTTGCGTCCTTCTTTTGCGTCCCACTATATGTAACTATTACTAGGTAACAGGCCCCGTGTTATATATGCTAAGCCTCTTATTTCAGCTCAAAAGGCAACCGTCTAATCAGTTAGAGTAACTGTAACTGTCAGACACAAACGAGGGCTGCCTCGTTTGTGACTGACTCACTGGAGTATGTTCAATGGTTATTTTCTGCTTGAATCATGCGTACTTTTTAAGTTTTGACTCATAAATTAAAATTTTTAATCAATAAAATGCTTGCTACAATCTCTTTTTTAATTAATAAAAAATGGTTTTGATAAATTTACATGAATATGTAAAAATATATATTTTATGAAATATACATATAATGGTATGGAAATAGTCAGGACATAGATATAAAATTATAAAAATACATATAATATTAAGTATACATATATTGGGAGACAAATGTCCTGGACGCAAAAAAAACCGGACGCAAATGTCCATGGACGCCAATGACCGGTACGCATTTGACCGGGACACAGTTGTCAAGGACGCAATTGTCCTGTCACCAGCATTCGTTATTTAGTAGTATCTATATACCAGTAGTCTTTTCCTGGAAGTATATATACACCAGCTGTCATTAACTGAGAGCAACCATACATAAGTATTCTTTACCTGGGAATAACTATTCTCCAGCAATCGTTTTGTAAGAGTATCTATACTGGAGCAGTCGTTACCTGGGAATATTTATAAGTTTATAATCGTTACTTGAGAGTAACTTTACAGCATTAATCGTTACCTGGGAGTATTTATATACCAGCAGTGGTAATGTGGGAACATCTACATAGCCGCAGTCGTTACCTTGGAGCACCTATATAGCAGCAGTCGCTACTTGGAGATATCTATACACAAGCAGGTGTTACCTCGGAGTATCTATGCAACAGCAGGTGTTACCTGGGAGTATCTATACACCAGAAGTCGTTAGTTGGGAGTATCTGTTCTCAAGCTGTTGTTACCTGGGAGTATCCATATATTAGATGCCGTTAACTGGGAGTAACTATACAACGGCAGTCACTACCACTAACATTCGTTACCTGGGATTATCTGTGTACCAGTAGTCGTTGCCTTGAAGTGTCTATTAGTCGTTACCTTGGAGTGTATATACACCTTCAGTCATTGCCTTGTAGTAATCTAAATACCAGAAGTCATGCTGTCTTACACTCACCTGTTTGTTGGTGAAGTTAATATTAGTCCGTATGGTGCGGTGGTGAGCTGTCTGCACGGGTCTGAAGTTGTTGGAGAGAGGTGCGTTGGCCAGGGTGGAGTTACCTTGTCTTAGGGCACGAAGCTGTCGCATCTGTACACACGAAGGAAAATAATATTCAGGTGGGTAGAATGATACTTGGGGAGGATGGAAGGTTGAGTTGTGGGAAGGTAGGGTTGATGGAAGGTTGAGTTGTGGGAAGGTAGGGTTGCTGGAAGGTTGAGTTGTGGGAAGGTAGGGTTGCTGGAAGGTTGAGTTGTGGGAAGAATTTGAAGAATGTATACATGAATTATATATATATATATATATATATATATATATATATATATATATATATATATATATATATATATATATATATATATATATATATATATATATACATCTTTAAGGAGTGAGGAAGAGCAGGATGTGTGTGGGGGAGGTGCGTGAGGCATTACATAGAATGAAAGAGGGTAAAGCAGCTGGAACTGACGGGATCATAACAGAAATGTTGATACATGGGAGATATTGTGTTGAAGTGGTTGGTATTTTTGTTACATAAATGTATGAAAGAGGGAAGGTACCTAAGGATTGGCAGAGAGCGTGTATAGTTTCTTTATATAAAGGGAAGGGGGACAAAAGAGATTGTAAAAATTATAGGGGAATAAGTTTACTGAGAATACCAGGTAAAGTGTATGGCAGGGTTATTATTGAAAGAATTAGAGGTAAGACAGAGGGTAGGATCGCAGATGAGCAAGGAGGCTTTAGAATGGGTAGGGGATGTGTAGATCAAGTGTTTACGTTGAAGCATATATGTGAAAAGTATTTAGATAAAGGTAGGGAAGTTTTCGTTGCATTTATCGATTCAGAAAAAGCATATGATAGAGTGGATAGGGGAGCAATGTGGCAAATGTTGCAAGTGTATGTAATAGGTAGTAAGCTACTGAAATCTGTAAAGAGTTTTTATGAGGATAGTGAGGCTCAGGTTAGGGTGTGTAGGAGATAGGGAGATTACTTCCCGGTAAAAGTAGATCTTAGACAGGGATTTGTAATGTCACCATAGTTGTTTAATATATTTATAGATGGGGTTGTAAAAGAAGTAAATGCTAGGGTGTTGGGGAGAGGGGTGGGGTTAAATTATGGGGAATAAAGTACAAAATGGGAGTTGACACAGTTACATTTTGCTGATGATACTGTGCTTATGGGAGATTCTACAGAAAAGTTACAAAGGTTAGTGGACGAGTTTGGGAGGGTGTGTAAAGGTAGAATGTTGAAAGTGAACAAAGTTAAGATCTTGTAAGGTGATGAGGGTATCAAACGATTTAGATAAAGACAAATTGGATATCACATTGGAGAGAGGGAGTGTGGAAGAGTTAATGTTTTCAGATATTTGGGAGTTGACTTGTCAGCGGATGGGTTTATGAAGGATGAGGTTAACCATAGCATTGATGAAGGAAAAAAGGTGAGTGGTGCGTTGAGGTATTTGTGGAGACAAAATACGTTATCCATGGAGGCAAAGAAGGGAATGTATGAAAGTATAGTGGTACCTACACTCTTATATGGGTGTGAAGCATGGGTTGTAAATGCTGCAGCGAGGAGGAGGCTGGAGGCAGTGGAGATGTCCTGTCTAAGGGCAATGTGTGGTGTAAATATTATGCAGAAAATTCGGAATGTGGAAATTAGGAGGAGGTGTGGAGTTACTAAAAGTATTAGTCAGAGGGCTGAAGAGGGGTTGTTGAGGTGGCTTGGTCATTTAGAGAGAATGGATCAAAATAGAATGACTTGGAGAGCGTATAAATTTGTAGGGGAAGGAAGGATGGGTAGGGGTCGTCCTCGGAAAGGTTGGAGGTCGTAAAGGAGGCTTTGAGAGCGAGGGGCTTGGACTTCCAGCAAGCGTGTGTAAGCGTGTTAGATAGAAGTGAATGGAGACGAATTGTTTTTGGGACCTGACGAGCTGTTGGAGTGTGAGCAGGGTAATATTTAGTGAAGGGGTTCAGGGAAACCGGTTATTATAGATTTAGCCGGACTTGAGTCCTGGAAATGGGAAAAGTACAATACCTGCACTTTAAAGGAGGGGTCTGGGATAGTGACAGTTTGGAGGGATTATTCTAAACTGTCGTATATGAGCGCCTCTGCAAAGACATTGATTATGTATGAGGTGAAAGTGTTGAATGATGATACAAGTATTTTGTTTTTGGGGATTTTCTTTCTTTTTGGGTCACCCTGCCTCGGTGGTCACCCTGCCTCGGTGGTCACCCTGCCTCGATGGTCACCCTGCCTCGGTGGGAGACGGTCGACTTGTTGAAAAAATAAATAAATAAATATATATATATATATATATATATATATATATATATATATATATATATATATATATATATATTATATTACATAATATGGTACAAAAGATTTAAGAGATACATTGTTGATATAAAGATGGCATATACAGTACACGAGGTGTGAGAGATACATGTCTAGTACATATTGTTACATGTTTGTCACTGATTATAATGCGAAAATCTCATCCAGCTCCTCAGAGCTGAGGCGTAGCCCAGAATACAGAATATATATATATATATATATATATATATCAGAATATATATATATATATATATATATATATATATATATATATATATATATATATATACAGAATATATATATATATATATATATATATATATATATATATATATATATATATATATATACTTAAGAAATAATGTCACGTAGGTTAGTTTATTTCAGACCCCAAAAATACACTTCCACAAGCACTTACAATGTTATACTTACATTATTGTACGATTTCGGGTGTTCGTTAGCCGGGGTCCACTGTATATATATATATATATATATATATATATATATATATATATATATATATATATATATATATATATATATATATATATATATATATATATATAAACGAAAACCTGTAATTGTTGTTCACAATGACAGGACTGCTAATGTCATTTCCTTCTGTCTCAATAACACGTACGAGAACATGCTTCTATATACACCTGTTTCATACTTCATACGTAGTTCTGCATGTATATATATACCCTCCCTTCTGAGCTTTTCTAACCGTTCTCTATGAATAAATAGGAGAGAATTGTTCCTCTGTAAACAATGTGTATCCAGATGAGAACTAAAATGCTTCGAGAAATACGTTATTAACTATTTCTTATGTGTAAATTACTACAAAGACAACGACGGAAATTTTGAAGGGGGGGATATTTGAATGTACTTGAGTTTTTTACTAATGTGATGATAAATTTTGTTGTCAGTTTTATGAATGAAGAGCGGCGGGATGTCCAGCTGTATAAGATTATCGGTTGGGGGGTGTCAATGGGATTACGTCAGGTATATCTGAGATAATCATCCCTAAGGAGGGAGTAGCAGTAACATTGAATTATTAATTATGGATGGGAGATGGGAAGTACAGTGCCGGCACTCTGAAGGAGGGGTGTTAATGTTGCAGTTTTGTAGCTGTAGTGTAAGTACGCCTCTGGCAAGACAGTGATGGAGTGAATGATGATGAAAGTTTTTCTTTGTCAGGCCACCCTGCTTTGGTGGGAAACGGCCGATGTGTTAATAAAAAAAAATAGGATAGAAAAGAGGGAACATAAGTGTAAAAATTCAAGAATTATGTTGATTAAAATAAAGGTGAGACGTGAGTAGTGGTGTTTATCCTTTAAACTATATTCAACGTACTAGTATGCGAGTGATGTCTGTATTCAATGTATTACTTTGTAATACTTTGTAATACATTGCGCGCAGTTATTTTTAACCTCAGCTATGTTGTTTGGGTCACTAGCTACCTCCTGCATGCTGGGGAAAAAATCCAGGCCGCATGAGTATGAGTGGGGCATTTTAATTATTTTTGGGTAATATCACCCAGTAAACATGGCTCACAACAGCCTTTATATAAGGCACTGAAATCCTGGCACCAGTGACAATGAGGATGATGATAATGGAGGATCATTTTCTAGTTTTGAAAGTAACAGAAATGGAGGTACTGCCAGGAATGAAGGAAGTGCCATTTCAACCTATAATACAGCAGTGCCTTCCACCTCTGGTCTTCCCACACACAGCAAACGTGGACGGTGTTTTACCCTGAAATTGATAGTGGAGAGATTTTGGCAATGACAGTGGAGAGGATTATTTGGAGTTAGAAACTAACACCAGTGAGGAGTCGCACTCTTTTTGGCTCTCACTCGTGTGTTGTTTCATTGTTGTATGGTAATGTATCTAGGAAGCAAGATACTATTGTTGCAGACAGGAATTGTGGCATTGATAGTGCTTTCCTTGGTATCAGAAAACGATATGGAGCACCAAGACCAGCCGTGACAACAGCCGTGACAGCACCAAGACCAGCAGTGACAGCACCAACACCACTGACAACAACATAACACGGACACCAATATATGAAGTTATTTTTCCATCAGCTGGATATTCCAGATAAAAACAGGACACAAACCCAAATAAGCTGATTTCCATCTATCATAAGACGAATAATAGAAACATACGAGGTGAAGGTAAAGGCAATATGTGGCCACCATGGCAGTGTAAGTGATCTTTGGTGTTAGTGAACCTGGTGAACACTTCCCTCATACTTTTCCTGCTACACGAAAGAAGAAATAAAAGAAGGAACAATGTTGTGAATGTGAGCACACAGTCAGGAAGTCACGCAAACGTACAGATACACGATATATCTGTAAGTTGAGTGGTATTCCCACACGCATAAATTTTATTTTCTGGGTATTCCACAGTTAAGAGTTGTGCACCTGGGGAGAGATGAGTGTACAGGAGAGAGATTTGGGGAGATATTAAGCGAGTGTTAATGGAATTATATATCACGTAAGAAAATAATTGATGTGGGTGACATAAATTCAAAAGTGGGAGAAACTTTTGTAGTGGATATAGTAGGTAAGTTTGGGTGCCAGGGGTAAATGAAAAGGAGGGGGTCCCTCTAACCGAACTATGCACAGTATAGAGACTTAGTATACGTTATACATCAGATCACAGAACGGATGGGGTCTAAACCCATGGCTGGCGAGTCATAAAACTCGCCAGCCAGTGTATCCAGCTCAGGGTACTTCTCAACACCATAGAAATGCTAGCATGAGCCTCACTGTGGTATAAAGAAATATACATAGGTGGATGAATCTTGTAAGGCTGGCATGGACCAGTGGTGAAGCATATAAATAAACACTCGAGAAACGACATAGGTTGTACTGATAGCAGTTTGTTGAACTATGTATTAGAAGAGAAAAGACTGATTGGAAGAGATGTTTTTACACGGACGACAGATATATCGGTTGATTGTTTTGTGGTAGTTACAGTGAGAGTAAGAGGTGAAAGTGTTACAAGGAGAAAGTTATCAGTGGGTAAGAGAAAACTGAAAAAATTATAAAGTAAAAGAGATATTTAGGGTAATATATAAGTAACTACTAGGAAAAAAGTGGTCTAGAGAGAGTACAGATAATGAGAAAGGGAGATCTAGGAGTTAATTTGCAGAGGAATAAGGAAGGATATAAGTGATCAATATGATAAAGAGAACAGGGGAGTAATATAGATGTTGCAAATGAATGTAATACGTGGTAGGTTATTTAAAGCAACAAAGAGTTATTATATGGATAGTGAGCCTTAGGTTAGGGTAGGTAAGAAAGAGGGAGATTATATTCCAGTAAAAGTATGCATTATACAGGGATGCGTAATGTCATCATGGTTGTTTGTCGAATTTATAGATGTGGTAGTAAAAGAAATGAACTGTAGGGTACTTGTGAGAGATGTAGGGTACTTGTGAGAGATGTAGGGTACTTGTGAGAGATGTAGGGTACTTGCGAGAGATGTAGGGTACTTGTGAGAGATGTAGGGTGCTTGTGAGAGATGTAGGTACTTGTGAGAGATGTAGGGTACTTGTGAGAGATAATGAGTTTAATACAGAGTGATGTCACAGTTGCTTTATACCGATGAGACGGTTTTGTCGGAAGATTCTGAAGAGAAGATGCAAAGGTTGGTAGATGAATTTGGAAGGATGTGTTAAACAAGGAAACTGAAAGTGAACATAAGAAAGAGGAAGGTGATTAAAATATCAAAACCTGTATGCAGTGAAAGATTGGATACGAGACTGGAGGGAGGAAGTATGGAGGGAGTGTGTTCATTACGAGACTGGAGGGAGGAAGTATGGAGGGAGAGTGTTCATTTATTTTGGAGAGAACTTTTCGTCAGATGGTTGAGTGAAAGTTAGGAGAACCCCATAAGTGACGGAGGTAAAAGGGCTGGTGGTGAATTGAGGAATCTGTGGAGACAAACATTATACACTGAGGCAAAAAAAGTGAATGTACCAGAGTATAGTTTACCTGGAGATGGTTTCGGGGGTCAACGCCCCCGCGGCCAGGTCTGAGACCAGGCCTCATGGTGGATCAGGGTCTGATCAACTAGGCTGTTACTGTCGGCCGCACGCAAACTGACGTACGAACCACAGCCCGGTTGGTCAGGTACTGACTTTAGGTGCCTGTCCAGTGCCTTCTTGAAGACAGCCAGGGGTCTATTGGTAATCCCCCTAATGTATGCTGGGAGGCAGTTGAACAGTCTTGGGCTCCGGACACTTATGGTGTTGTCTCTCAGTGTACTCGTGGCGCCCCTGCTTTTCATCGGGGGAATGTTGCATCTCCTGCCGAGTCTTTTGTTTTCATAGGGAGTGATTTTCGTGTGCAGGTTTGGTACCAATCCCTCCAGGACCTTTGAAGTGTATAGTATCATGTATCTCTCTCGCCTGCGTTCCAGGGAATACAGATAAAGGACCTTCAACCGTTCCCAGTAATTTAGGTGCTTTATCGTACTTATGTGTGCTGTGAAAGTTCTTTGTACACTCTCCAGGTCTGCAATGTCGCCAGCCTTGAAGTGGGCTGTTAGTGTACAAAAGTATTCCAGCCAAGAGAGAACAAGTGATTTGAAGAGTGTCATCATGGGCTTGGCGTCCCTAGTTTTGAAGGTTCTCATTATCCATCCTATCATTTTCCTAGCCGATGAGGTAGATACATTGTTGTGGGCTTCAAAGGCGAGATCCTCTAACATTATCACTCCCAAGTCCTTCACATTTCTTTTTCGCTATATTGTATGGTTAGAATTTGTCGTATACCTTGATACATTTTTATTTCCTCAAGTTTTCCATATCTGAGTAGTTGAAATTTCTCCTCGTTGAACTTCATATTGTTTTGAGTGGCCCATTTGAAGATATGGTTTATGTCCGCTTAGAGTCTTGCAGTGTCTTCAATGGAGGTCACTGTCATGGCAATCCGGGTGTCATCCGCAAAGGAAGACACGCAGCTATTGCACATCTCTGTCTATGTCAGAAATGAGGATGAGGAATAGAATGGGAGCGAGATATTGTGCCTTGTGGAACAGAGCTTTCACCGTGGCTGCCTTGGACTTTACTCTGTTTACTTTACTCTTTGTGTTCTATTTGTCAGGAAGTTATAGATCCATCTACCAACTTTTCCTGTTATTCCTTTATCACTCATATGTATTTTGTTTATCCTCAACAGCATCCAGGACCCTGTCATAGTGGTCCAGGAGCTGGGACAGGAAGGAGCGACCTGCTCTAAACCCATGTTGCCCTGGATTTGTAACTGATGGGTATCTAGGTGGAAGGTCTTGTTCTTAGAACCCTTTCAAAGAGGAATGGAAAGTTAGTGCTACGGCGTAGTTCTTTGCAATTGCTTTACTGCCACCTTTTGGAGGGGGGTCTGTTGTTTTTATGAGTGGTAGACCCCTGGTCCATGCTCCCCCCATAGAATCTGAAGGCACGCGATATTGGCTTCTTCATT
>WNWK01012634.1:0-58733 GCA_009830355.1 Cherax destructor
GAAAAATGAAGAACTCAAAAGGAACACTATATACAAAACGCAAGAGGGTCACCACATAGAACGAAAGGAACACGTAAAGGACTTGGGAATAATTATGTCTGCTGATCTGTCGTTTAAAGACCATAACAAGACAAAGATCACAACAGCCAGGAAGATGACGGGGTGGGTATTGAGAACTTTCAAAACAAGGAAATAATGCCGATGGTGACACTATTCAAATCGCTAGTGCTCCCTCACTTAGAATACTGCTCAGTGCTGACGGCCCCGTTCAGGGCAGGAGAAATAGCAGAGCTGGAACAAATCCAGAGATCGTTTACGGCTCACATTGAGCCATTGAAACATCTAAATTATTGGGAACGCCTTCAAGTCTTGAACATGTACTCATTGGAGCGGAGGAGAGAGAGATACATGATAATATATACATGGAAAGTACTTGAGGGCCTGGTCCCAAATCTGCACACTGCCATAACAACATACTGGAGTGAGAGATATGGGAGAAAGTGTAAAATAAACCCAGTGAGGAGCAGGGGTGCGGTGGGGACAATACGGGAGCACTGTATTAACATCCGGGGTCCCAGACTATTCAACATCTTACCAGAAGATATCCGAAACACGGCTGGAACCAGTGTAGAAGCCTTCAAGAGGAAACTGGACAAATATCTTCACCAGGTGCCAGATCAACCAGGCTGTGATGGATATGTGGGGCAGCGGGCCTCCAGCAGCAACAGCCTGGTTGACCAGGCAAGCACCAGACGAGCCTGGCCCATGGCCGGGCTCAGAGAGTAGATACTCTCGAAACTCTTCAAAGGTATATCAAAGGTATATCAAAGGGACACAACAACAAGGGGACACAGATGGAAGTTGAAGACTCAGATGAATCACAGAGATGTTAGGAAGTATTTCTTCAGTCACAGAGTTGTCGGGAAGTGGAATAGTTTAGGAAGCGATGTAGTGGAGGCAGGCTCTATACATAGCTTTAAGCAGAGGTATGATAAAGCTCATGGCGCAGGGAGAGTGACCCAGTAGCGGCCAGTGAAGAGGCGGGGCCAGGAGCTTTGACTCGACCCCTGCAACCACAACTAGGTGAGTAACTAGGTGAGTACACACACACACACATATATATATATATATATATATATATATATATATATATATATATATATATATATATATATATATATATATATATGTACTTCATACACAATTTCATATGAATGATTGGGTTCAAGAGGTAAAAAAATAATAAAAAAATAATACTAGCAATTATAGTAGTTTATGGAGCTGACCCCTGAAAACACTACTCGTACCTTTGATTTTATTGAGACTGTCCAACCAACAACACTGATCATACACAGGCCTGGTGGCTAAAGCTCTCGCTTCACGCACGGAGGGCCCGTGTTCAATTCCCAGCGGGGCGGAAACATTTCGAAGTGTTTCCTTACACACACACACATACAATAGGCCTAGTGTCTAATCGACATGTGTCTATGACAAAATTGTAACTAACAGCTGTGAGCTCTGTAAGATATGGCACTACGTCGAAAAATTCCCTATGATTGTAAACCTTTTCAAGGAACAGATATGCTTCAAACCTGTGGTTGTAGCTAGGAGCCATACTTCTAAATTATACCATTGTGGAAATAGACATACTTCTAACTCGTGGTCATACCTAGGATACATGAAACTAAGTGATACCAGAGTGAAAGTGGGAAAAAAAGAATTAAATTAAAAAAAATTATATTTATTTAAAGAAAAATGAAGACAATACAAAAAGGTGAGAAGAAACGTCGGATGTTAATAATTACCACATGGAAAGAATATAGAGGCAAGATAAAGAATTACTTCCTGCCAGCCTCCCGGAGGAGGAAGTGGGAGGACAGGGACGAGGAAGCGGATGAGGAAGTAGAGAAGGAAGAGGACACAGAGGAAGAAACACTGAGTAAGCGAAGGAGGAAAAGGAGAACACGAACGAAGAAAGGCTAAGGAAACGGAGTAAGAACAGGAGGATATGGACGAAGAAAGACAGGAAACGGAGAAGGAAGAGGAGGACACAGACGAAGGAAGACTGAGAAAAGGAGGGGGAAGATAAAAACACGGGTGAAAAAAGACTGAGGAAAGGGAAGAGGAAGACTAGGATATAGAAAAACTTAAAGTGTAAGAACCAGTAAAGGAGGAGGAGAAGGATTACGATGAATAGGGGTAAAAGTAGAAGTAAGAGGAGTAGAAGTTAGAGGGATAGGAGTAAGAGAAATAAAAGGTGGAGGAGGAGAATACGGAAGAGTAATAGGTGAACGAGAAAGAATACAAGTTGATGGAGGAAGAGAAGTTGAGGAACGAAGAGAAGTTGAGGGAGGAAGAGAAGTTGAGGAACGAAGAGAAGTTGACGGAGGAAGAGATGAGGGAGAAAGAAAAGTTGAGGAAGGAAGAAAACAAAAATGGTTGTATAACATGTGGCTGGAAGGTCGCCAACACCACAGACAGACAGGTCACTACCACATCCTTCCCTCCCTCCCTCCATCTTTCCCTCCCTCACTCTTTCTCTCCTTCCCTCCCTCCATCCCAACCTTTATCCCTTCCTCTCTCCTTCCCATCCTCTCTCCGTTTATCCCTCCCTCGTTTCCTCCCTCCCTCCACCCGTCCCTCCACCCACTCCCTAGACACAGGGGGGTACTTCCACACTCACTAAAAACAAAGAAAATAGCCCCATTCCACAAAGGTGGCAGTAAAGCAATTGCAGAAAATTACGGACCCATAGCACTAACATCTCACATCATAAAATTTTTTGAAAAGGTTCTAAGAATCAAGGTCCCCAACCACTTGAATACCCAACAGTTGCACAACTCAGGGCAGCAAAGATTTGGAGCAAGTCGCTCCTGCTTCTCACAACTACTGGACCACTATAACATGGTCTAGGATGGTCGCTCCTGCTTCTCACAACTACTGGACCACTATAACATGGTCTAGGATGGTCGCTCCTGCTTCTCACAACTACTGAACCACTATAACATGGTCTAGGATGGTCGCTCCTGCTTCTCACAACTACTGGACCACTATGACATGGTCTTGGATGGTCACTCCTGCCTCTCACAACTACTGGACCACTATGACATGGTCTTGGATGGTCGCTCCTGCCTCTCACAACTACTGGACCACTATAACATGGTCTAAGATGGTCGCTCCTGCCTCTCACAGCTACTGGACCACTATAACATGGTCTAGGATGGTCGCTCCTGCCTCTCACAGCTACTGGACCACTATAACATGGTCTAGGATGGTCGCTCCTGCTTCTCACAACTACTGGACCACTATAACATGGTCTAAGATGGTCGCTCCTGCCTCTCACAGCTACTGGACCACTATAACATGGTCTAGGATGGTCGCTCCTGCCTCTCACAACTATTGGACCACTATAACATGGTCTTGGATGCACTGGAGAACAAATAGAATGCAGATGTAGTATACACAGACTTTGCCTTCGACAAGTGCGATCAAGGAATAATAGCACACAAAATGCGTGATAAAAGAATAACGGGAAATAATAATCAGAGGTGACTACAATGAAACACTCTGTTCCACAAGGAACAGTACTGGCTACCACTCTTTGCCTCATCCTCATATCTGTGCCTTCCTATGCTGACGATACTAGAATTTGCATGAGAGTCATCTATTGAGGATACTGCAAATCTCGAAGTGGATATAAACCAAGTCTTCAAAAGGGCCACAGAAAACAATGTGAAGTTCCGCTCTTCCCCTCTCTTAATCCCTCTACCCTTCCTACATCCACCTCCTCCCTCCTTCCCTCCCTCCAACCACGCCTCCCATCTCAGTTACTGTGCTATGCAAAACAAAAAATGAACAATTAATAACTAGAACTAAAATTAAAACAAACTCAAATAAGTACTCAAGTGAACGGAAAAGGAATGTGAGGGACTTGGGAGTGATAATGACAGAAGATCTTACGTTCAGGTATGACAACAATGCTACTTTCACAAACTTGAGGAACTTGATATGCAAGATAAATATAACCCTCAAAATAAGAGATTCTAAACCAACAATGACACTCTATATGTAACTTGTTCTCTCAAGACTGAAATGTTACTGTACACTAACAGCCTCTTTTAAGACAGAAACAATCACAGAGATGGAGAATGAAGGGAGAACTTTCTTTATGTGTGTGTATGTGTAGACAGCCTGACTGTCTGCATAGACAGCTCATGCTGTCTACCAGCTGAGTTCATATTTCATGCCATGCTAGTTCCCATAGTTTCCGCCAGAGGGCAAGCCTGTAGGCATACCCATGTGAGTCTGCCTCACCCCTGCCTCTCCCTCACTTGGCACCCAGACTTCTCTCAGACAAGGCCTACTCCTCTCTGCCTCGCAAGGCGCATGGCCCTGGGCCATGGCCATAGACACGCAGCCTGTGTACTCGCACCTTTATTATAAATAAAGTAAGAAGCCTTATCATTTGCATCTCCCGCTCTGCAAACTCCAAATAACATGTCCTTATAAATGGTGCCAGTGGTGCCTCGCAGCAGTTGTGTTTGTCCGCGAGGGGAGGAAGAGGACTGAAGTCTGTCTTTACTTCATCAGCCTACACAAGAAGCATCCATCTCTCAACGAGTTATCCTGATGTCGTGTCTGCAAATCTCAGCATCCAGACACAGGTACAAGCAAGATTCAGGCCGAAATTAGTTGAATTCTCCGAGAAATGACGTCACTGACTCTACGCACAGTGTCCCATGCTGTTTCTCAGTCATGTGATCAGCCTTGCCAGCATGTTCTGCTGTTGTTGTTCAGCTCAGCACTGCTATTTCAGCACTTCAGAGGTGAGTTAGTGGTGATTTCAGCATCTAGTGTGTCTCCCTCGTGTATGGGTAAGGTGAGAGTAGGAAGCGGCCGGGTCCCTCGCCTCTCACCCAAACACTCACGCCACCACACACTCACCACTGCTCTCACTCCCTTTATGCTGTTTTCTGTGAATTTCATTGTGAATTCTGCCAGAACTGTGTATCCGAGTGTCAAGGCCACTCGAAGCCACGTGGATCTACAAGCCACGTGGATCTACAAGCCACGTGGATCAGCAAGCCATGTGGATCAGCAAGCCACGTGGATCTACAAGCCACATGGATCTCCAAGCCACGTGGATCAGCAAGCTACGTGGGGTGATCACAAAGCCATGTGGGTTACCAACCCACATGCTGTGGTCTGCTTCCGCATCAACCCATGACGTCACCACGATGCTGCTGACTCCACGACGTCACCACTGATGTCACTTCGCGATGTCACCCCATGACATCCGTCACATCACTCCATGACATCACCTCGCGACGTCTGCTGACGTCACTCACGATGTCAGTCCATGACATCCATCACGACGTCACTATGACGTCACCGAGTGTTCTAGTTTCATAGTGAGCATTTTATTTTCATTATTTGTCGAGAAGTTTGAGAGAATATATAAGTCGAGTGTTCATTAATTCCTCTGTTAGTTTTTCACATGTTCATGTATTGCTTAGTGTCGATTTTTACACAGAAAAGCGTCTGTAAGCTGTTGTACCACATGTGTAGTATGTGTGCAGTTTTCTCGTGTGTCCTATGTAGCACCTGTGTGTTACTTTGTCACTCGGTGTGACCAGTGCCCCGCGCGCTTGACAGCTGACACTTGTCAGTCCAGGCATCAGTTTCGAGCGCCTTGTACAGAAAGCTCTTATTGTTCGCTGCTCATAGATGCCTTTGCTGAATCGTACCCACGACGATTCTCCCATCAAGACCGTTCCACTTCACCTCCTAGACCATCAGTCCAGTTATTGTAGATGACCAGTCTGGGGATGCTTAGACATCCTTCTGCTGTAACTCAACTGTCGAGAGATGACACTCGTCCAGCCACACTTAAGCCTGTCGGCAGGCGACTGTCAGCCTCCTGTCACAGCTTCAATGAGCAGCCTGCACAAAGTTGATGTCACTTTGATTGCTAGCTCACTCACTGCAGTATGGTGTATGCTGTTACGACCTCCAGATGTTTCGCCGAGTCGTCCCTGTCACGACTCACTCCACACTCGTCAGCAGCGACAGCTCCAGCGACAGTACCAGTCGAGGAATGTCCTCCTGTGTCGCTTGCCAGTCCTGTCCAGTTGCGACTACTGACGACGCCTCACTCGAGGGCACCAGCAGGTTGTGCCCCAGGTTGAGTGACCCCTGCAGTGACTACTACGATGTCTGCTTTACCGTCCCAGAGGAGACCGTACTCTGTTACGTCACAGCTCAGCCGCAGCTATGTCTCCCGTGTTGCAGTATGTATCCAGACGCAGGAAGGCGTGCAGTGCTGCATCGACGCTCACTGCCTTAGACCACGAAGCACACCGTTTTTTTCTTCCCTCTCTGGAGGAAGTTTTTTTTCTATGTCCATATGTTTATGTATATATGTATTTTTCTTTCGTGTTCTGTGACCTGTTCTTGCGAGAGAGAGACCCGAGTTTTTTTTAATGACCAGTGTGGTACGGTCGGCAAAGCACTGCATACTTTGTCATGAGGTTCGTAGGTTCGAGTCTCCGTCGGCCAGAGATCAGTGTTTGTGAATATTTCGCCTGCTCTTGCGAATTCCTAGCATATATATATATATATATATATATATATATATATATATATATATATATATATATATATATATATATATATATATATATAAAGATCACAGTAAAAGGTGATATCAAAAGATCAAGTAAACACATGAAAAAAGAGGAATTCAAGCACTCACTACTAAATTATCAGAGGAACTATCAAGGAAACATTACAAGGAACTATATAAGGGCAAGACTACACTCATAGTCACATTACATAACAAAGACTACACCTACTGTGAGTTAGTCACAAAGACTGAATTCCCTATTTTTCATAGTGGTTGCCCGCTATATTTATATATATATATATGTATATTATATATATATATATATATATATATATATATATATATATATATATATATATATATATATATATATATATATATATATATATATATATATTTAAATGAAACTTCTATATTATTGAGGATGCTTGAATTCTATGGAATGAAAGCCAGAAAGATACACCATAACTGACACATGGGAAATTTTAGAGATTTTGGTCCCAAATATGAACACCGAAATTGCTCCCTACGAGAACAAGTGGCTCGGCAGACAGTGAAAAATACCTCCACTTGAAAAGCCGGGGTCCCATGAGTGCACTTAAGTGTAAATTAATTAAGATTTTTCGAGTCTCTTCCTTCATACATAGGAGGAATTAATTACCAATGGACATTTAGGTGTTTCCTAGAGAGAATTGGATAGGTTCCTAAAGATAGTTCCTGATCAGCCGGGCTGTGGTGCATACTCTGTACTGGTTGGTCAAGCCATCAACCAGAAGACCTGGATTGGGACTGCTCCGCAAGGTCAGTGACTTCTGAAATCATCCTCAGGTAACCCCTTCCTCCATCCACCTCTCCCTCTCTCCCATTCTCTTTCCATCCCTTCATCCCTCCTCACATCCTTCCTTCCACTCCTTTCCAACCCCCCCCTCTCTCTCTCTCTCCTCTCTCTCTCTCTCTCTCTCTCTCTCTCTCTCTCTCTCTCTCTCTCTCTCTCTCTCTCTCTCTCTCTCTCTTCCCAACAAGCAACAGACAATCCCATTCCCAAAAATGTCTTTCTTATCCGTCATCTTCTCTCATGTTCAAGCTCCCTACTCCTACCTTCCCCACTCCCCTCTTTTATTCTCCATCCGTCGACACCCTCCTACCTCCCTTACTTCCCCATACCTCTCACCCTCCTACATCTCACCTCCTACCCCTTTTCCTTCCATTTCCATATCCATTCTCGCCCCCTTTCTCTTTCAACCCTCAACCCCTCATTCTCCCACTCCTCCCCCTTACCTTCTACAATCTCCTCTCCCCTCTCTCAATCGCCCTCTCCCCCTCCTCTCCCCCACCGGAGTAATATAGCCACCATGAGAGCACTTCCTCTTTCAGACATTTTACTTCAAGAGGACCGCAAGCTGGAGGAATTTTATCAATTCTGAAATTCATTTTAAGTGATTTCAGATATTTTGCCTTTGTTGTTCCTCTTCATTTTCAGGAAAAACATTCCACTCATCAGTGTTTCATAGTCATTAGTAATTATTGTGGAAATATTTATTTTTAATAATAATAGTATTATCATGAAATAGGTAGTGTAGTAGTAGTAGTAGTAGTAGTAGTAGTAGTAGTAGTAGTAGTAGTAGTAATAGTTGTAGTAGTAGCAGCAGCAGTAGAGGTAACATAGTAAATTTATTTAGGCACAGGTTCACATAAGTACCTAGGATAAACCAAAGACGTCGAAGTGGCTTATTTCCATTTGGGTCCTTGAACAGAGAGCAAAGAACACTGAGACCTTGATTACTTCCTGTACACGAGGAGTAGGATGAGTATGATGAAGAATATGATGAGTATGAATATAATTATGATGAGGATGAGGATGAAGATGAGGATGACGGTGATGATGATGAGGATGATTGTACTGATAATAATGAAGTTACTGATGTATTCGTCAGGAGCGAAGTCTTGACACAAGTCTCTTCCAAATAGTGACCCGTCACTGGCTTCCGAAGGAATGGCGGAGTCTATACAAGCCAGCGTGACTCAGGTGCTTAGCGATCGAAGGCACGTTATGAGCACAAGTCCAGGCAGGATCAGGAACCTAAAGTGGGTAGAGATCGTGATCGTAGCTTAGTTAATATAAGAACATAAGAAAATAGGAACACTGCAGCAGGCCTACTGACCCATGCGAGGCAGATCCATCACCCCCCGGCTTAGACCCGACCACCAGGGAATTAGTACGGCATCTGACCTAGTAGCAGAATCTAGTCAGGTCCAACTCACACCCCCTCATGTATTTATCTAACCTATTTTTAAAACTACACAACGACCCAGCCCCTATGACAGTACTCGGGAGTTTGTTCCACTCATCCACAACTCTATTACCAAACCAGTGCTTTCCTATATCCTTCCTGAATCTGAACTTTTCCAACTTGAAACCATTGCTGCGAGTCGTGTCTTGGCTGGATATTTTCAGCACGCTATTTACATCCCCTTTATTTATTCCTGTTTTCCATTTATACACCTCAATCATATCCCCCCTAATTCTACGCCTTCTTGCGTGGGGCTGAGAAACCTTTGGTTATGCGCCGTGAAAGGCAAATTGTTTTAAGCAAATCGATATTATCGTCTCACGGGAATATCATTCTTCGACTAAGGAAACTATGACATCTTCACTCCAATAGGTGAAGATATTTTACCGTGTTGTAGCGTAGTCTGTCACATCGTCGGTGGTCATAGTCTCGCAATATTTCTTTGGCTTATCAAATATGATCATACTGCAAGCTGAAGATTTTGATATCTGTTCATCGTCCGACATTTGACTGTGGGAAGCAGGTGCAGGTGAGGTTTGAGGGATTGTGGCAGGTTGCAAGGAAGTGGCTGGCGTTGATTTGGCTGCAAGGACTGTGTTGTCGCTGGTGTGGAGAGCTGCTCATTAATGGGACTTAACGTGGATGGTCCTTCGGCAAAGGTCACCAAGTGGTCGTTGTTCATAATTCTGAGAATTTGTGGTAAGCTGTATAATCGGAATAGCTCATTAGCGACACTGCTGAAGGTTCCCGGGTGTGATGCGTGTAGCAGTGTGCGTAGACTAGGCATATAAGTACTTTCAGTGCGCCGTCGTAGAATATTGGTACCGCGTCGAATGCAGATGCTGTGATTAGGAAGTGCGACTTGCAGTTTTCGTATATCTTCCTGAAGACGGGCTAGAACAACAAACTTGGTATTCTTGGAGGACTGTAGTTTCTTCTGAGTCTCTTCTTACATGTTATCATTTACTTCTTTCTTAAGTGAGTATTTTGCCGCAAGGCTGCGATGGTTATCTTTGTAGTTCAGGTATTTTGGCTGGCTGGTGGATAGGCATTCACGGAAGGTACTACAGACAGAACATCACCTCTTACCCTAGAGTGGGGGACACTTTGGACAGGTAATTGTAAGAGTAGCAGTTCCAGCAAAGAGTTAGGTGATGAGACAGCTCATTTTCGACGTTCATAGGGTTGATGTAGCAGTAGGAAATGCGTATTTCTTCACGAACAGCTTGGTGGGCTATGTAAATTTCCGTGAATCTGACCTTTTATTGTCATAGAGGCAGTGTGTATCATGGTAATTTCGTCCATCTTGTTCCAGTCGATCAAATCCTCGATCTGGATTTTTAGATCACTTGGTGATTGCTTAGTAATTTCTTGGTCTAGTTTTTATGTGTTAGGAATAAGTATTTTGTTCATAAATTTTATGGGTAAACGAGTAGTTTTCTTCTTGTCAAACTACTAGGGGTTTTGACCGTCACCCCTTTCCCTTGCAATCCCGGGAGAGAACTGCTGGTGTTTACCTACTAGCCAAGGTAAGTTAGTATGTATTGTCACTCTACTCCTGACTCTCTTCCCGGTAAGAAGTCTTTAGGATTGTTCATTTTATTAAGTTACCTTCATTGGCTTAGGTTTAGTCTGGCTGCTTATGTGTCTCTATGACATAACCTATGTGTCCTCTGGTAACCTCTATTTTCTCAGCCCGTTGGTAAATTAGACACATATGCAACACTTGGGTATCTTTATTGAGGAAACCTTTCGCCCTACAGTGGCTTCATCAGTCCATACAAAGGAGAATCGTGAAGAACAGGAGGAGTTTGAGGTGGTCAGTCCCTCAATCTTGAGTCGATGTTGTCAGTCCATCAATCTTGAATAGAATACAGCATATGTGCGTAGAGGAAGCTTATATACTGTAGACAGGAGAGGTGCAGCAGTTGTAGGAGGTGTCACATTTGTCCACGGTTCTCTGAACCATTCATTTACTTCTCTGCCCGTAGGGCTGGTGTAGGGTCGCTCTAATTTGTGGACCTCGAGGGGCTGTTTGCATCATAAGACTGTTTGTTTCTTGACCAGAGTTTCAACCAGATAGTATGCTGGAGTTACGAATCAGGTATCCTGGCCTACTCTACTAGCCTCCACTTCACCTATTTGGCACACTAGGGAAAATAGATTGAACATCTGTAGTGACCAGGGTTCCTTTCCGATTGTATGATCTACGATACGGTTATCCTGGTAAACTCTACGGTCCTCATCACCTAGTGGTACAAAGAAAACTGTCCGGAACTTCTACGTCTTCGTCAGTTTCCTGCAAATCATCGACGGAACATTCAAGATACCACCAAGTCATCCGTGGTTACCTTTGGTCACTTTAATTTATTCTTTTCATTTTTAAATTTTGATTCAGTCAGGTTAATAAACTTCATATTTTTCTTTTTATTATTAAAAACTTTCATGTTTTTCTCTCAAATTTTATATCCTTTTGATTATTATTATCTGAAATTATAAATTTGTTCTATCCTTTTTTTTCATAAAGGAAGAAACTCTTCGATATCAACACCATTCTGGACTCCATTCCTCACATTATGAATTCCGATTTCTTCGCCTTCAGTGTTAATGGTAGAACAATTTCAAAATCTCTGTCTTTAAGGAATTTCTTGGCAGAAGCAGAGGTACAGTAATGTTGTGAGCCTCATCGTCACTGTAACAGTGGGCGATGAATGAGCATTTGGTGGCGATTTGGATGAATAGTTTGACGTGGAGAGTAAGTAGTCCTCAGGATGGTAGCTAGATCTTGCTTTGTCACATCAGAGGTCATACCGCAAAGTTTACCTCGAGTTATCATAGCGTGGCTTCAGGAGGTCAACGCCCTCGCTGTCCGCTCGCAAACCAGAGTATATGTGGTAAAGAATATAAGAGACAACTGGGCATTTTTCGGGACAGAAGAGAGTAATGTAAGCAATGAGTTTAGGGCTCCACTGAATTTCGCTATAACTTCTAAGATAAAGTATGTAATGTTGATTGTTTTGTTAATTGGGGATGGTTTTAATTTGTGCAAAAATAAAAAAATAAAAGCTGTTTTATGTGTTTTGACTCGAGACCAAAAAAATCTTTATTTTAATTATTTCAAGCAAGCTAACGAACTGTAATCTAACCTAACATAACCAAGCATAACTAAACCCACCATAACCCAACCCAAGCCAATGTAATTAAATCAAACCCAACCTAACCTGAAGTAACCTAAATTAATCCAACTAAACCCAACCTAACCGAATGAACCTAACCCATTTTTACTCATTTACACTATTTAACTCTTATGCACACACCTCTTTTTCATTAAAGTCTGTGATTTATGTCGTAAAAGGTCAATTTATATGTACTACATTCAGGAGATATTGCTCGGGTGTTTGTGGTATAAGAAGTGTTTACTTCTCTGGACCAGGGAGTCACACACACGACCAATATTTTACCACATACGTTCTGGTTCCTCTCCAGGAAAACTGGTTCCTAATTATGAAAATCATTAACATGAAAACTGCCCATTAATCATCGGTGTCCATTGCTACACATTATTGTAATCTACCTATTCAAATTACCACAGTAATGCTACTACTGATTTACTACCTATCATTCATACCTCAGCGGTCTCTATAGAAAGTACCTTTCTTTGTCCTTGAAATGTTTGTAATGGCTTCATAATGCTCCTGGAGAGCGAAACGTTGCCACAATAAAATGCCACATTAATTACATCCGTGTCCATTTGCGTAACATTTTGTCGGTAATTCTACCATTATTATCAACAGGAATATTATCAAAATGAGGTAAGATAGACTAATAAAAATCATGGATATTTATTACATAAATAAATTCAAAACTAAGAGAAACACAGACGAAGGTTTAAGCGGGCCTCTTCCAGAAGAAAGTACAGGCTTTGCATTCATGATGGCGACACTTAAGGAAATGTGTGGCTCTAGCTGGTAGTGAACTCAGGATGGTCGGTTGCTTCATGTTAAGTAAAAGGACACAAATGCTTCATGGATCACACAACAGTACAGTCCCTTAATATTAGCTTTGTTTCCGGGAATGGATGAGTGGATATGGCTGCTGTTTTCCTTCTCCTATCTAGACCTGATTGTGTAGTGAGTCGGTCAGTCTCCAGTATGCTCCACAACACACCTTCTTCTGCAGCTGACCAAACAGCAGCTAGAGCTGGCAAAGAAACACAGAGGGATGAAGTTACTGGTAACCATAAACTGAGTAAATATAATACCCCCACAGATTAAAAAACAAGTTCACTTTTAGATTACCATAACCTGGTCTGGAGTTAAGGGTTAAATAATCGCTCTAACTCACTACAACCAAACATCTGGTAAAGTTAATACTACCACAACCCATACCAAAAAGACTAGTGAGACATTGGCAACTATAAATATGCCCAATAAATGGCGCTACTTACAATCACTCTGAGTTTGCCGGTCGCAGTTGCAGGGAATCTCGTGAATTCTAGAAATATACTTAAGGAAAAATAATTGTTTTTTTTCCCAACCCTCACATTTTCAAAAAAAAATTATTTTGTTCTTAATATCCATAAAAAAGGATTTGTACAATAAGCAACTATTTTTGCCGTCTTATGGATAGATTGTTTGTATTACAAAAATAAAAAAAAATAAAAGATTAGTATGGTCTTGTCCCTATACCCAATATCAACCGAGAGTAGTAATAGCAGTAGTAGTATTGGTAGAAGTAGTCATGGTAGTATAAATATCAAATGGAAGTAACGGTGGTGGTGGTGGGTGCAGGACGCTGGAAGTGGAAGTAACAGTGGTGGTGGGTGCAGGACGCCGGAAGTGGAAGTAACAGTGGTGGTGGGTGCAGGACGCCGGAAGTGGAAGTAACGGTGGTGGTGGGTGCAGGACGCCGGAAGTGGAAGTAACAGTGGTGGTGGGTGCAGGACGCCGGAAGTGGAAGTAACGGTGGTGGTGGGTGCAGGACGCCGGAAGTGGAAGTAACTGTGGTGGTGGGTGCAGGACGCCGGAAGTGGAAGTAACGGTGGTGGTGGGTGCAGGACGCCGGAAGTGGAAGTAACGGTGGTGGTGGGTGCAGGACGCCGGAAGTGGAAGCAACAGTGGTGGTGGGTGCAGGACGCCGGAAGTGGAAGTAACAGTGGTGGTGGGTGCAGGACGCCGGAAGTGGAAGTAACGGTGGTGGTGGGTGCAGGACGCCGGAAGTGGAAGTAACGGTGGTGGTGGGTGCAGGACGCCGGAAGTGGAAGTAACGGTGGTGGTGGATGCAGTAAGTGGAAGTAACGGTGATGGTGGGTGCAGGAAGTGGAAGTAACGGTGGTGGTGGGTGCAGGAAGTGGAAGTAACGGTGGTGGTGGTGGGTGTAGGACGCCGGAAGTGGAAGTAACAGTGGTGGTGGGTGCAGGACGCCGGAAGTGGAAGTAACAGTGGTGGTGGGTGCAGGACGCCGGAAGTGGAAGTAACAGTGGTGGTGGGTGCAGGACGCCGGAAGTGGAAGTAACAGTGGTGGTGGGTGCAGGACGCCGGAAGTGGAAGTAACAGTGGTGGTGGGTGCAGGACGCCGGAAGTGGAAGTAACGGTGGTGGTGGTGGGTGCAGGACGCCGGAAGTGGAAGTAACAGTGGTGGTGGGTGCAGGACGCCGGAAGTGGAAGTAACGGTGGTGGTGGGTGCAGGACGCCGGAAGTGGAAGTAACGGTGGTGGTGGATGCAGTAAGTGGAAGTAACGGTGATGGTGGGTGCAGGAAGTGGAAGTAACGGTGATGGTGGGTGCAGGAAATGGAAGTAACGGTGGTGGTGGGTGCACTAAGTGGAAGTAACGGTGGTGGTGGGTGCAGGAAGTGGAAGTAACGGTGATGGTGTTTGCAGGAAATGGAAGTAACGGTGGTGGTGGGTGCAGGAAATGGAAGTAACGGTGGTGGTGGGTGCAGGAAATGGAAGTAACGGTGGTGGTGGGTGCAGGACGCCGGAAGTGGAAGTAACAGTGGTGGTGGGTGCAGGACGCCGGAAGTGGAAGTAACGGTGGTGGTGGGTGCAGGAAATGGAAGTAACGGTGGTGGTGGGTGCAGGAAATGGAAGTAACGGTGGTGGTGGGTGCAGGACGCAGGAAGTGGAGAACGGCTCATATTATGACTGTCATTAATTAAATAAGTTTGTCCTATTTAATATTGTCGAATGTATTTCACAGATTGATAAACATACATAATGGATATTCTATATTATTTAGTGCTGTATTGCTATGTAGATTGTTTGTTGAAATTGTATCTGGGGAAAACATGTTCTAAGATCATATGAGCTAAGGTAATGTAAATATCCTAAATGCCATCTATATGAACGATAGAAATGTAGACAAATGGTTCAGATAACCTACGAGTTGATAAATTACACGTGCAACACTTGGGTATCTTTATTATGGAAACATTTCGCCACATAGTTGCTTCATCAGTCCAATACAAAGGAGTTTGAGGTAATCAGTCCCTCAGCTGAGGGATTGGGTAAACATTGTGTAGGGATTTTTTTTATTGAGGTCCCCAAAGGAATTGGTGTCAAAAGAAACTACATGGATAGTCCACCTGGTAAGGGATGTGGATTGTGGGCTATGTCAGTGCATGGTAGCATCAGATAGATCAGGTTACATCTGATGGCCGATACTTTATATAGAATGGTCTGAACTTGGCGTTTCCGATGTTGGATAAAATAAGATGATGGGAAGTGTAGACGATTAAATGTCTGTAAAATGTATGCATATTGGTCTTTCAAGAATAATATGCTCAAAATGCCCAAAACCTTCACGAAAAAACAACACCCCACGTGTGGTGCTGGAAACGTGTGTGAACACGTCTTTGTTGGTGTCCGTCCTGCAAAACCATGAAGGTAGTTCTGTCGAGGAAGGAAAATTTACCATTAGCTTTGAGATAACAGGTAAACTTGACGGTTCGTTCCACGTTGTTGATTTTCTGTAGGAGTTCGTGTTTAATTTAGAGGTCTGTGATACGGGAGTAGAATATCACCAACATAGTGGATGGACCCTTATGATGAAGTCCAGATTGAGGGGGAATTCTTCAATATGCAGGTTCTCCATAAATAAGTTGGCCAGGATAGAACTTAGAGTACTGGACATGGCTATGCCAAAACATCGTAAAGCTTGTCGTCAAACCAGTAGTAGTACCATTACTACGCATTCATCATCATTCAATCAATAGCTGCTTTCTCAGAACTACACAGACATCACACTTCAAATGATCCTCTGAACTGTAGCCTCTCCTTCAAAGTACAGGCACTGATTTCAAGTCGAACTACCCGGTTTTCCTGAATCCCTTAATAAACCTTACCTTGCTTACACTCCAATAGCATGTTATAATGCCAGACCCTCTTCTCTTCACTCACCCTGATCTAACATGCTTATGCAGCTTCTGAAAAAGAAGATAGAGGAGGAATGCAAGAGGCCTACTGGTCCAAGCTTACTGGTCAAATATACACACAACCCGCACATATAAATAGAGAGGAGCTTACGACGACGTTTCGTCGTCGTAAGCTCCTCTCTCTTTTTATATGTGCGGGTTGTGTGTGTATTGTTCCAGTCACGGTATTGTGCCTTTTTTTGTTATTTACTGGTCAAAACTCTATCTTCTCTAATACCTCTCAAACATAACAATTCTCATTTACATGTTTTTTTTTTTTTTTGCCTATTTTTAAGCAACCCAAGGTGTTAGCTTTATTGACACTATTTAGCAGCCTATTTCACACTTCTACTAAATCTAATTTCAAACGAGTGCTTCCAAATATCCTTTCTAAATTCAAATCAACTAATCTTAAAACAATTATTTCGAGTTCTTTCTTAGTTTGATATGCCATTTAAAATCTCAATCATATCCCCCACTCACTCTAAGGGGCGTTAGTTCAAGGTCCCCAAGGGGCGTTAGTTCAGGGTCCCCAATTTATCTTCGTATGAAAAATTCTTGATACAGGAGATTAACTTTGTTATCCTTCTGGGTAGTATGTAGACCAAAACTGCCTCGCATAATCTAAATAGAATTGTGGAATAATTTACGACCTCTGCACAATACAGAAATAACCCGCACATGCAAGACTGAAACTTATGACGACGTTTCGGTCCTATTTGGATAATTAACTAGTCACAGACAGTATATATACAAGAGGAGGGCTGGGAGAACAAGAGGTCGAAATAGTGGTAGAGGTAGTAGTGGCAGTAGTAGAGGTAGTAGTGGCAGTAGTAGAGGTAGTAGTGGCAGTAGTAGAAGTAGTAGTGGCAGTAGTAGAGGTAGTAGTGGCAGTAGTAGAGGTAGTAGTGGCAGTAGTAGAGGTAGTAGTGGCAGTAGTAGAGTAGAGTGGCAGTAGTAAGAGTAGTGGTAGTGGTAGTAGAGTGAGTAGTGGGAGTGAGTGAGAGAGTAGTGAGTAGCAGTAGAGTAGTCAGTGGTAGTAGTGAGAGTAGAGCAGCAGATGGTGTAGAGAGAGTAGTGAGAGGAGAGGGTGGAGAGTAGAGTAGAGTGTAGTAGGAGTAGGAGGGAGAAGTAGAGTAGGAGTAGTAGAGAGAGTGAGTAGAGTAGTAGTAGTAGTAGTAGAAGTAGTAGTGGTAGTAGTAGAAGTAGTAGTGGTAGTAGTAGAAGTAGTAGTGGTACAAGTAGAAGTAGTAGTGGTACAAGTAGAAGTAGTAGTGATAATAAGTAGTGCAATAATGACAGAGGTGGTAAAAAGAAGAGAGTAGTGGTAGTGACACAAGAGTCAGAAAGTGGAGTGTAAGCGAGGCAATAGTAATAGTAGTAGTAATAGTAGTAGTAGTAATAATAGTAGTAGTAATAGTAGTAATAGTAATAGTAGTAGTAGTAATAGTAGTAGTAATAATAATAGTAGTAGTAATAGTAGTAGTAGCAATAATAGTAGTAGTAGTAATAATAGTAGTAGTAGTAGTAGTAATAATAGTAGTAGTAGTAATAGTAGTAGTAGTAATAATAGTAGTAGCAGTAGTAATAATAGTAGTAATAGTAGTATTAGTAATAGTAGTAGTAGTAGTAGTAGCAATAGTAGTAGTAGTAGTAATAGTAGTAGTAGAAGTAATAGTAGTAGTAGTAGTAATAGTAGAGTAGTAGTAAGTAGAGAGTAGTAAAGTAGAGTAGTAATAAAGTAGTAGTAGTAGTAAATGGAATAGTAGTAGTGAGTAGTAGTAGTAGTAGTAGTAGTAGTAGTAGTAGTAGTAGTAGTAGTAGTAGTAGTAGTAGTAGTAGTAGTAGTAGTAGTAGTAATAATAATAATAGTAGTAATAGTAGTAGTGGAGGTAATGTAATGACAAGAGGAAAAATAAGAAAAGGGAGCGCTGCGTGAAAGCTAATGGCCCACGAGGGTGAGACTAAAAACACAGGGGATGGGGGAGGGAGGAAAAAACTCAGAGGACAGAACTCACCTAGGCAGAGGAAAGGTTAAGGCATAGAAAATATAGGAAAGAACAAGAGGTAAGAAGAGGAGATAAAGATCAGGTCATGTTACAAGTGTTCTGAAGTTATGAGCATTTGACAGCGTAATGAGAAAGGAAGGCATCCACAGAGATAAAGCCGAGACTAAGATTCGTATTAGGAAAGTTGTGTAAACCGAATGGTTCAACAAGACGGTGTCTGTGAAGGCTAGAAGAATCCACCTCTACGGACATGTGCTGTACTTTCTACAAGATTGATGGACTGAACACATCGACTCCAGGCCGAGGGACTGATTACCTTAGACTCCTTCTCACCTTACAACTTTCTACTTTGTATTGGACTGATGAAGCCACTGATATACCTTTGATATACCTTTGAAGAGTTTCGAGAGTATCTACTCTCTGAGCCCGGCCATGGGCCAGGCTGGTCTGGTGCTTGCCTGGTCAACCAGGCTGTTGCTGCTGGAGGCCCGCTGCCCCACATATCCATCACAGCCTGGTTGATCTGGCACCTGGTGAAGATATTTGTCCAGTTTCCTCTTGAAGGCTTCTACACTGGTTCCAGCCGTGTTTCGGATATCTTCTGGTAAGATGTTGAATAGTCTGGGACCCCGGATGTTAATACAGTGCTCCCGTATTGTCCCCACCGCACCCCTGCTCCTCACTGGGTTTATTTTACACTTTCTCACTGTGTGGCGAAACGTTTCCTCAATAAAGATACCCAAGTGTTGCATATGTGTCTAATTTATAACTTGTCGGTTCTCTGAACCATTCATCAACAACAAGTCAATAGGTTGACCGTGATCTCTAACATGACAGAAAAGAACATTGTTAGTGCCATCATGTCTAACACTTCTTGAGTGATCTTTAAGTCTGTGAGCAAAAGAGCGGTCAGTTTCTCCAGAGTACTGGAGAGGTCAAGACGAGCAGGAAATGGAGTAGACTCCGGAAGCACCAGTAGCAGGAGGAGGAGACTTAGGAATTAGATTACTACGGAGGGTGTTAGTTTGGTGAAAAGTTAGCATGATGTCTAAGGAACGGAGAGAGTTGTTTAGAGTTGAGAGAGAGTGGAAATATAGGGAAGGCAAAAAAACAGGAGATTTCATAGGAGTAGAGTTTGGAAGAGAAGAAATCCCGTTTAGCATGTGATTAGGCAGAGCTTACGAGACCGCAAGGGTAGCCAGGCGAGAGAATAAACTGCGAAGAGTGGAAATTTCCTAGTATTGTGTTTTTTTATTCTTTATGACTTCTGTTACTTGATATAAATCCAAGCTGTCTATTAGCCTTAATACCCACACTCAGGACCTGCTGTCTTGGCTTTAATATTCTGCTTACCATGTCTCCCAAGTTCTTTTCATGCCGAAAGTTTGGAAGGTGGTCAATATGACTTCTATATAGAAAACGGGAGATAAATACCTAGCATCGAATCGAATTCCTGCCATTATGATGTTAATGTTGTGTTGAAAAGTGACCAATGTAGTTCATTATTGACAAGGCCAAAATAACTTTGTTGCTTTGACAGAATAATTCATGTTTTTATTATTATTCCAATCACGAAATTCTTCACTAAATCTGGAATATTTTTATTTTCAATTCTTTACATTGATGTAACCTCCAAATATCACTATGCTCCCTTTCCTTTTAAAACATTTCCTACTAACTTGCTAACCACTTCGTTATTTTTCTGAAAAGTTTTAATAAATTCTAGTGAAAATGGTATTTACACCATTCCTTAGCCCCCTTTGTTTTATTATTACTAAAACACTTTTATCTTCAACACTGATGAGTTTTAAACCCAATTCAAGCCAGCAACTTCCACTCGACTGAACCGACCAACGTTGCCACCACTGTCCTGGAAAGACATGTGATGTTCTTGGGATATGTGGCAATTTTCTGGCAGTACTTGTCTAACTGCCAATTATCATTACTTGCCCTAGACATCCATTCATCGTCAACTCCCATTAGTGCTAAAATGCTGCATGTGGCATGAATGCTCATTTTAAACCTAATTATGTTTATTACTCTCCTATACCTCACAAGCAAATTCTCTCTCCTTCGCTTACCAAGACAATTTCCTCCATCACTGAGGCAGATAATGAGGTTGCTCCCATTACCTGTCATGATGTTAACTAACTTACTAATTATATCCTCTGTCTCAGCACCAGGAAACACAACCTCTGTGTTGCGATAGTCCTGTCCATATGTGTAACCTGCAAGTCTCCAATACCAAAAATGTTCTTACTTTCAATAGTTGCATTCCTCGCCTTGCCTGACGCCGTCACTGAATTGCATTCTGACAGCGACACAGCGCATTCCAAAACTATTTTTTGTCAAACTTTTTTTCATCTTCATTTTTAAAAAGATCTTACTCACCATTTTCCATTCGTTTCTGCCATTTTTCTTCTGGTAGAAGCAGCAGCGTGTGTTTCTACCACCTTATTTTAATTAATTTATTTTAAAATTTTAGGTGGAAGCTAAAAATGTATTTTTTTTTAGAAGGCCACAGAATTTTCACAAAATGGAATGGGAAATGTTAACACTAGTTACTAACTGTGGTTACGGAGACCGCCCATCTCCACAGCACAGCTAGGAGAGCGCAGCTCTTCACCACAATCACTGTTATTGCAATTGAATAACTAGGATGAAAATCTGAAGATTACCGACCAAGGAATCATCTTTTCGCGTTCTATTGAATAGTTACAATAGCTATAACGAATTTTCGAGTCTCTGACAAGTGAGTTTGAAAGGGGAAAGCTCTGTGTACCATATGTGTTTAGTCAAAGCAGAGACTGGCAAAAAATTTTCAGGTGAAAAGAATTTCGTAGCTGAGATATTACTCATCTACAGTGTTAAAGCTATGAGTACAGTGTTAAAGCTATGACTACAGTGTTAAAGCTATGAGTACAGTGTTAAAGCTATGAGTACAGTGTTAAAGCTATGAGTACAGTGTTAAAGCTATGAGTACAGTGTTAAAGCTATGAGTACAGTGTTAAAGCTATGAGTACAGTGTTAAAGCTATGAGTACAGTGTTAGAGCTAAGAAAATGAGAGCCAAATTTTGGAATTTTACTAGATAGTTAATCTCATATATATTATAACGAGATTAATCTCGTTTTATACAATATAACTTCCCCATATAACCATGGAGGAGATGAGTGATAGCTCCAGGCCATTCGTGTTGCAATCAACATATCATCAGAGCTTAAAATATTGCAGTAATGAGTAGAAAATTCAGTTAGAATTTAGCAGGTGTCGTTTCCTTGAACACATCTACCTGGACTTCTTACTCATTTCTGCAACATTCCTGCTTAGAGCTATCTTTCACCTTCCCCTGAGGTACGTTTATTGTCTTCCGAATAGGTAAAGTTGGTCAATTAGCAAGAACTCATTTAAAATTAAGTCCTTTCTAAAATTTTCTCTTATAAGCTTAAATATATAAAAATTTTCAATTTTGTTAATATCAAAATTAATAATTTTGTACCAAATGAACCTTAGAAAACTTACCTAACCTTATTATAACACGCACAATTAAATTTAGCTTAGTCCAACTAAATATATTTTAGATAAGTTTACAAAAAAATAATAACAAACACAATGAAATATTTTTTTTTTTCGTTAGGTACAGAACGATTTTTGCGAAATTATTGCATACACAAATTTTCGCTTGCCTTATTCGGCAAGAAAAGCATTACTATTTAAGCCAAAATCTTTATAAATTTCTTTTATTCGCACGACATATATATATATATATATATATATATATATATATATATATATATATGTATTATTAGGTAAAAATAAAATAAATTAGCAAGAACTCATTTAAAATTAAGTCCTTTCTAAAAATTCTCTTATACGTTTAAAGATATATTTTTTTCATTTATGTTAATGTAAAATTTATAATTTTGTACCAAGAGAACTTTGAAATCCTACCTAACCTTATTACAACAAGCGCAATTTAATTTAGCCTAACCCACTAAATATACTTTAGATACTTTAATATTAATTTAATAATAAACAAACACAATGAAATATATTTTTTCGTTAGTTCGAATGATTTTACGAAATTATTGCATACACAAATTTTCCTTGTCTTATATGGCAAGAGAGCGTTGCTATTTAAGCCAAAATCGCAAGTTTTACTAATGACAATATATATATATATATTATTATATATATATATATATATATATATATATATATATATATATATATATATATATATATATATATATATATATATACATGTGTGTGTGTGTGGGTGTTACAGTGTATGTAAGTATGCATTATAGTTTTGGCTAAAAATAGGAGTCTACATAAGGTGTGACTGTGACATATACGTTACGAGATGTTTTTGCTGAGTAACAGTAACTTGGCAGCGTCGTCCGCGTGACAATATGCTCTTAATGGTTTCATTAACTTAATTTACAGCTTCGTGTATGTCTCTGTCTCCATTAAAGCTCAGTGGGAAATTGTCTGCATAAGTACAGACTTCTGCGATAAGATTTAAGACAACATCTATTTCAATGTTCTACAAAAATGATGTCATGTCTTTTCCCTAGGGTAGTTCACCTAGGAGGACACTACCCTGGGGTAGTTCACCTAGGAGGACACTACCCTGGGGTAGTTCACCTAGGAGGACACTACCCTGGGGTAGTTCACCTAGGAGGACACTACCCTGGGGTAGTTCACCTAGGAGGAAACTACCTTGGGGTAGTTCACCTAGGAGGACACTACCCTGGGGTAGTTCACCTAGGAGGACACTACCCTGGGGTAGTTCACCTAGGAGGACACTACCCTGGGGTAGTTCACCTAGGAGGACACTACCCTGGGGTAGTTCACCTAGGACACTACCCTTGGGTAGTTCACCTAGGACACTACCCTGGGGTAGTTCACCTAGGAGGACACTACCCTGGGGTAGTTCACCTAGGAGGACACTACCCTGGGGTAGTTCACCTAGGGAGGACACTACCCTAGGGTAGTTCACCTAGAGGACACTACCCTAGGTAGTTCACCTAGGAGGACACTACCCTAGGGTAGTTCACCTAGGAGGACACTACCCTGGGGTAGTTCACCTAGGAGGACACTACCCTGGGGTAGTTCACCTAGGAGGACACTACCCTGGGGTAGTTCACCTAGGAGGACACTACCCTAGGGTAGTTCACCTAGGAGGACACTACCCTGGGGTAGTTCACCTAGGAGGACACTACCCTAGGGTAGTTCACCTAGGAGGACACTACCTCGGGTAGTTCACCTAGGAGGACACTACCTGGGGTAGTTCACCTAGGAGGACACTACCTAGGGTAGTTCACTAGGAGGACACTACCCTGGGGTAGTTCACCTAGGAGGACACTACCCTGGGGTAGTTCACCTAGGAGACACTACCCTAGGGGTATCAGTTCACCTAGGACACTACCCTAGGGTAGTTCACCTAGGAGGACACTACCCTGGGGTAGTTCACCTAGGAGGACACTACCCTGGGGCACTTCACCTAGGAGGACACTACCCTGGGGAACGATATGTTGGAGTACACTTCCCTAGGGTATGATACCTAAGAGGACACTACCCTGGGGAACGATATGTTGGAGTACACTACCCTAGGGTATGATATATAGGAGGACACTACCCTGGGGTATGTTACCTAGGAGTACACTACCCTGGGGTATGTTACCTAGGAGTACACTACCATGGGGTACGTTAACTAGGAGGACACTACGCTGGGCAACGATAGGTAGGAGTACACTATACTAGGGTATGATACCTAGAACAGTACCCTGGTGTGCGTTACCTAGGAGTACACTACCAGGGAGTACGTTAACTAGGAGGACACTACCCTGGGGTACTTTACTTAGGAGGACACTACCCTGGGGTGCGATACCTAGGAGTATACTTCCATGGGGTGCGTTACCTAGGAGTACACTACACTGGGGTACGATATGTAGGAGTACACTACCCTAGGGTACGATACCTAGGAAGATACTACCCTGGGGTACGTTACCTAGGCGGACACTAACCTGGGGTACGTTACCTAGGACATTACCCTGGGGTGCGTTATCTAGGAGCACACTACCATTGGGTTTGTTAACTAGGAGGACACTACCCTGGGGTACTTTACCTAGTAGGACACTACTCTGGAGTGCGTTACCTAGGAGTACACTACCATGTGGTGCGTTACCTAGGAGTACACTACCCTGGGATTCGATGTGTAGGAGTACACTACCCTAGGGTACTATACCCAGGAGGACACTAACCTGGGATACGTTACCTACGAGGACACTACCCTGGGATATGTTACCTAGGAGTACACTACCCTGGGATATGTTACCTAGGAGTACACAACCCTGGGGTACGTTACTTAGGAGGGCACTACCCTCTGTTACGTTAACTAGGACACTACAATGGCGTACTTTATCTTGGAGGACACTATCCTGGGGTACGTTACCTAGGAGGACACTACTCTCGGGTACGTTATCTAGGACACTACCCTGAAGTACGTTACCTAGGAGTACACCACCCTAGGGAATGTTACATCGGAAAACACTACCCTGGGGTATGTTACCTAGGAGTACACTATCCTGTGTTAAGTTACTTATTAGCACTTCCCTCTGTTAAGTTACCTAGGCGTACACAACCCTGGGGTACGTTATCTAGGAGTACACAACCCTGGGGTACGTAGATCACTACCCCTGTGTACGTTACCTAAGAAGTCACTACCCTGGTGTACATTACCTGGGAAAACACTACTCTGGTGTACGTTACCTTGAAAAATATAATCCACGTGTACGTTACCTAAGATTACACTTCCCAGCGGTACGTTACCTAGGAGTTCACTACCCTGAGGTACATTACCTATAAGTACACTACCCTGGGGTACGTTACGTAGAAGTACACTGTCCTGGGGTACGTTACCTTGAAAAACATTACCCAGGTGTACGTTACTTAGGAGTACACTTCCCAGGGGTACGTGTTATGCAGGTTTCTGCACTGCATTGTAATATGTATAGTGGAGAAGTGTGCCATAATTTTATAAACTATATTATAACTGTGAACCATAATTTTATAAATAATGTTATATATTTGTGGGCACTTTAAATTAGCTTAAACTGTAAAATGTAAATAAGTCCAGTCGTGACTTATTTCCAAGTGTGTGTGTGTAGCGTGTGTGTGTATAGTGTGTATGTGTATAGCGTGTGTGTGTGAGCGTGGGCAGTCCCGAGGGAAGCGGCATGGGTGACACACACGCTGATGAGACGCAGTTTATTTAAGCTAAGTTTTGTACTTCTTTTGTTTATCCGACTAAAGCCATAGGCTGCTTTAGTGCTTACCAGTAGGCCCACCTGGGCTCTGATGTGGTCAGGGCTCTGTGGGATGAGTGTGGGGTGGCGAGTGTGGGGTGGCGAGTGTGGGAGAGTGTGGGGTGGCGAAATTGGATGAAATGGTATCGATAGGAGAGTAGGGTAGGGCATGGCGCCCGCTGGCCATTAACCCCATACTTACATGTGTGTTTTGTTTTGCTTTAATATCGCAGCCTGCCGGCTCCTTATGTATCTTTATTTGGGTGTACATGCTGAGGGAAATGTGTATGTGTTTATCTAGTGTTTGCATATATTGTTAGAAGTAATATATGTATATTTTCCTAATGAGGAATTTTGCCAGAACCCTCTAATTACCAAAACCATTAAGGCAGTCAACGCTGATTTAGCGCTTTCTGTTTTGATTAGGGTAGATCTGGGTGGCTCATTTTTATATAAAATTTGTGTAACTTTTATCTTTGCCACTAGACAAGGCCCCAGGCGCTCTATTTTCTGCTTTACAGTACGTTACCTAGGAGTTCACTACCCTGGGGTACGTTACCTAGGAATTCACTACCCTAAGGTACATTAGCTAGGAGTACACTACCCTGGGGTACGTTACTCAGAAGTACACTGTCCTGCGTTTCGATACTTAAGAATATACTTTCCTGGGGTACGTTACCTAGGAGTTCACTACCTAGGGGTATATTAGAAGTACACTTCCATAGGATACGTCACCCATGAGTGAATTGCCACAAGGTACATTACCAAGGATTTCACTTGTCAGGGATACGTCATCTAGGGGCACACTTGACTCACGAAATTGTAATGAGACTTCATTGGGATACACCGACCAGGAGTGCGTTACTCTGGTATACCTCAGCTCAACTACATCCTCACCCCTTCTCGCTAATTCATTCAAAATTCTCTTCTTTGTAGAAAAATTATGGAAAGAAATTTTTTAACAGAGTATGAAACTTGAATCACTCAGTACGGCGGATGTTTAATGTGAGAGACTTACGAGTGGCAATTTCAGATCTCAAATTCAAGGATCGCAGCAGTGTTATCACAAATATAAAAACAAATATTTATGTGCTGATAGAGCCTTCAAAACAGTAAATGGCAATACAGTGATGCTACTCTTTGAGTCACTTGTTCTTTCTACACTACAATGTTGCTGTTCACTATTTGCTTCTTTTAAGGGAGGAGAAAATACAGACCTTTAGCAAGTACAGAGACCTTCATAGTCAATCACCTCTATTAGAGAAAATACTTAAGTTTCCTTGAACTATATTCCTTGGAATGCAAGCGAAAAAAATACAATATAATTTACACCTGGATAATTATGAAGGAATTGGTCCCAAATTTGCAAACTGAAATGCAAACTGAAGTCGTTCCCTAAGAAATCAAGACTATATACAATACCCAAATGAAAAGCAGGGGGCGAAATGAGCACAACCAGTGAGTGTAAAGGGACCAAGTCTCTTCAGCACCTTTTCCTCTTGGTATATATATATATATATATATATATATATATATATATATATATATATATATATACCATTCACATCAATAACTACACTGCACTAGCCAGGGGACGAACTCATGATGCTTTGGCCCGCCTCATGGTGAACAAAAACACATGACGTTCTAGTCCCTTAACCACACAATCCTTAAGAGTAGCGCATCCAGTAGGACTGAATGTTGTACTCGCTACCCAGGACATACGGTGGTGTGGACGCCTCTAAGCTAATTTCATTCTCCTCCCTGTTTGGTGTACTAACTCAACAAGCAGTATATTATATTATTGTAACCACGAATATAATATACTGCATGTTGAGCTAGTACACCAAACAGAGAGTAGAATGAAATTAGCTTAGAGACGTCCACACCACCGTATGTCCTTGGGTAGCGAGTACAACATTCAGTTCTACTGGATGCGCTACTCTTAAGGATTGTGTGGTTAAGGGGACTAGAACGTCATGTGTTTTTGCTCACCATGAGGCGGGCCAAAACAGCATGAGTTCGTCCCCTGGCTAGTGCAGTGTAGTTATTGATCAATACCACTCGTTCGTGGTTACAATAATATATATATATATATATATATGTGTGTGTGTGTGTGTGTGTGTGTGTGTGTGTGTGTGTGTGTGTGTGTGTGTGTGTGTGTGTGCCGAATAGGTAAGATTGGTCAATTAGCAGGAACTCATTTAAAATTAAGTTCTTTCTAAAATTTTCTCTTATACGTTTAAAGGTATATTTTTTTCATTTAAATTCATGTTAAAATTAATAATTTTATTCAAAAAGAACCTTAGAAAATGTACCTAACCTTATTATAACAAGCGCAATTTAATTTGGCCTAATCCAACTAAATATATTTTAGGTAAGTTTTCAATAATTTAATAATAAACAAACATAATGAAATACATTATTTTCGTTAGGTTCAGAATGATTTTTGGGAAATTATTGCATACACAAATTTTCGATTGCCCTAGTCGGCAAGAAGAGCGTTGTTATTTAAACCAAAATCGCTAGTTTTACCTATTCGGCACGACATATATAGATGTATGTATATGCAATAAGATTAGAGTAAACCGGTGATATCACAATGTGCAGAATAAAAACTGAAAAAAATAGTGAAATTCCAAGCTCTTTTGTGATTTCTCACATTATCAAGGTATACTGTAAAAATCAAAGATCAACAGAAAGTCGTACAATAAAAAATCTGTTATGAAAACAAGAATATGGAAAATTTGCATTCACATTAAGCATGAAATTGTTTGCTTAAAGTATTAAAAAACTAAAAAAAAAAACTTACTTTATTGTAATAACTGAAAATTCAAAATCTACAATTTCATTTCAGAACCTGAGCAACCTTTCTCCACTGTTAAACTGAATTAATTGCCTCCTTTCCATTATACGTTTTTCATCAAAGTTTACGAACTTTGATGAAAAACAATGAAAATTTGAAAAAAAAAACATACTATATTCTTAATACATACATTAATAACTAAAATTAATTATTTCTAAGTAATACTGAACAACTTTTAAGAAAATAAGCTTCATATAAGCCTAGTGTACATTTTATTTATTATTTTATTTATTTTTATTAACACATCGGCCGATTCCCACCAAGGCAGGGTGGCCCGAAAAAGAAAAACTTTCATCATCATTCACTCCATCACTGTCTTGCCAGAGGGGTGCTTTACACTACAGTTATAAAACTGCAACATTAACACCCCTCCTTCAGAGTGCAGACACTGTTATGACATAACATACAAATTATTATTATTATTATTATTATTATTATAAAAGATTTTGAGGGAGGGGGAGAGCAGGTGTTGTAAAATAGAGAAAAATAAAAAAATCATAAAAATTTGGCAAAAATGTGGCAACATGTTGGTGCAATCCGTTTGTTTCTCTCATTTTTTTTAAGAGATTTTGCCACTATTTTGTAATTATATTTGATGACGTCATCAAAATGATGCAGTGACACTAAGTGAGTTATTTTAGTTATTTTTTTTTTTCCGATTATTATTTGTCAATGTTTAGAAAATACACCAACTGACCTTGAACTTGACAGCTGTCCAGTACCTTCGATAGTGGCATCCACATCAGGAACATCAACGTATGACATTCCATCCACATCAGGAATGTCAACGTATGACATTCCATCCACATCAGGAATGTCAAGGCATGACATTCCATCCACATCAGGAATGTCAAGGTATGACATTCCATCCACATCAGGAATGTCAAGGCATGACATTCCATCCACATCAGGAATGTCAAGGTATGACATTCCATCCACATCAGGAATGTCAAGGTATGACATTCCATCCACATCAGGAATGTCAGGTATATCATTCCATCCACATCAGGAATGTCAAGGCATGACATTCCATCCACATCAGGAATGTCATGGTATGACATTCCATCCACATCAGGAATGTCATGGTATGACATTTCATCCACATCAGGAATGCCAAGGTATGACATTCCACCCGCATCAGGAATGTCAAGGTATGACATTCTATCCACATCAAGAATGTCAAAGTATGACATTCCATTCACATTAGAAATGTTAAGGTATGACATTTCTTCTGAGTCATCCATGGAGGAGTGAATACGTTTATGTGTCCACAGTTAGCTCCATATTTTTTCGCAAATTAATTTTTTGGGTAGGTTTTGACCCCTTGATTTGTAGATATTGTATTAGAAGTATTTCGTTTGTAGCCTACATTTCATCATTGTTGAGGTCCAATAAAGATTTCGTGGCCATAAATAACATTTTATGGTTTTTCTCAAAAGTAAGTAAGTCTCCTATTGATATCAATATCTTTGTTATAAATGAACAAATTGTTATAATTTTTACACACATTATTCATGAATCATAGTTTTACAAAGATGCGTAGGGAATTTGTGGTAGCGTTCACTGTTTGTTTCAATTATTTTAGAATACACACAAAATAAAAACACATAAAATAGCATAAAATCATTTTTTTTAGGGGGAATACATGATAATGATATATCATTCATTTCTTCATGTAACTTTTTTCTTTAGCCTTTTCTTATTGATGTAATGTCAACTAGAACATCCCAAACATTACTAATTTGTCACTGCATGTGTTGCCTTATTAAAAATCAATATTTTATTTTGTATCTCCTTATTTTCAGGCAAGCTTCATGAAACTTACAGTGTACTCTAGTTACCACGTTCTTAACTTACAGTGTACTCTAGTTATCACGTTTCTAACTTACAGTGTACGCTAGTTACCACCTTCCTAACTTACAGTGTACGCTAGTTACCACCTTCCTAACTTACAGTGTACGCTAGTTACCACCTTCCTAACTTACAGTGTACGCTAGTTACCACCTTCCTAACTTACAGTGTACGCTAGTTACCACCTTCCTAACTTACAGTGTAGTAGTTACCACCTTTACTTACAGTGTGTTAGTTACCACCTTCTAGCTTACAGTGTACGCTAGTTACCACCTTCTAACTTACAGTGTAGGTTAGTTACCACCTTCTAACTTACAGTGTAGGTTAGTTACCACCTTCCTAGCTTACAGTGTACGCTAGTTACCACCTTCCTAACTTACAGTGTAGGTTAGTTACCACCTTCCTAACTTACAGTGTAGGTTAGTTACCACCTTCCTAACTTACAGTGTAGGTTAGTTACCACCTTCCTAGCTTACAGTGTAGGTTAGTTACCACCTTCCTAACTTACAGTGTAGGTTAGTTACCACCTTCCTAGCTTACAGTGTACGCTAGTTACCACCTTCCTAACTTACAGTGTAGGTTAGTTACCACCTTCCTAACTTACAGTGTAGGTTAGTTACCACCTTCCTAGCTTACAGTGTAGGTTAGTTACCACCTTCCTAACTTACAGTGTAGGTTAGTTACCACCTTCCTAGCTTACAGTGTAGTAGTTACCACCTTCTAACTTACAGTGTGGTTAGTTACCACCTTCTAACTTACAGTGTAGGTTAGTTACCACCTTCTAACTTACAGTGTAGGTTAGTTACCACCTTCCTAGCTTACAGTGTAGGTTAGTTACCACCTTCCTAACTTACAGTGTAGGTTAGTTACCACCTTCTAGCTTACAGTGTAGGTTAGTTACCACCTTCTAACTTACAGTGTAGGTTAGTTACCACCTTCCTAGCTTACAGTGTAGGTTAGTTACCACCTTCCTAACTTACAGTGTAGGTTAGTTACCACCTTCCTAGCTTACAGTGTACGCTAGTTACCACCTTCCTAACTTACACTAAAAATATCAGTGAAATTGGACTATTATTATAAATTTTCATTCTGAACTCTTTTTTCCCATCACCCCCCTCCCCCCCCCGGTGAGGGAACAGAGATGTTAATGCCACATAATAGAACATTAAACGGATTTAACCAAAGATAACCAAATATTCAAACACGGAATTATTTCTGATGACTCACGAAATCGTAATGACACGATTGCAAACTAACCATACCACGGGTGGGGATAGAACCCGCGATCAGAGAGACTCAAAACTCCAGACCGTCGCGTTAGCCACTGGCCCAGTGGCTAACGAGACGGTCTGGAGTTTTGAGTCTCTCTGATCGCGGGTTCTAACCCCATCCGTTGTATGGTTTATTTCTGATGAGAAGGGACATTATCCAGTTGTTTAACTAAAAACGGTTTGAGTATTATAATTGATATATGTAAACTTAAACAACCTAACATCAAGAGAATGTTTGTTCCCTTTGAAGAAAACGTATCACAAAGCGTTTAATTAAAGCTGACCACAAGATGAATTTTATTACATGGAATTCATTAAAATTTGTGCCTACACAGACCCTTAACGCATGAAACTTTCTACCCATTTCATATGATGCATCAGCCATCGAAGAGTGATTCCATTTAAAATTACTATATTTTAATCAGAAGAAAGTGCAAAAAAATTTAAGGGTCATATAGACCTACGGAACGAAGTTACTGAAATTCAGTGCAAGCGAGGAGAAAGTAAATCTGGTTCTTTGGATCAAGAGCCAATCACCAGCATCAAGGGAAAAATAATGCCATAAGGTAAAACATTTCTATACTATTTCGAGGTTAAAAGATGCAAAATTGCTGATCATTTTCTGTAGCACTGTACACAGGGCAACCACTAATACAAATAGTCCCATGAATCTTGCACAAGATATGCTAAACTAGCCCTAAAATCTTGAAGGCGAGTGAATAAGTTGTTATAGAGTAATAAACGAAAATTTGTGATAAAACAATTGAAAATGATTCATTAAATGTTCCGAATAATAGGAAACTCTCTCCTCGTTAAAGTTAAAAACGAGATACTGCGGATTTTTATTTCTTTTCAGTTTGCTTTTCGCATTTACATTTTACTTAACATTTTCTACAATCCTCTAAGAATTGTTTTTTTATTATTTTTTAAAATACCAAATTTGATAAAAGTGGCAAAAAAATCACCTGCATCTGGACCCTCAATATTTAGTTAAACAAGAAATACGAAATTCACTGCTGTATGGTCACTATCACACGAGGAAGCTGTGACTTATATGAAACCATATATAAGTCAGTGTATTCTATTTCACCTATGTCAGATGTACTTGTAGTAAATACAAGACCCAGTCTTGCTGGGTTCTTCTTTTCTTTCGTCGTGTCTATAACATGCTGATTTAAGTTTTCCCTAACTACCTATATCATCCACACTTTCCATGTTTCTAGTCCCTCATATGGGTCCCAGTTCTCCGTCTGTTTCTTTGTGGTTGAAATCCCCAATGATTAATAACTTCAATTTAGTCCTATAAGCTCTAAATGCTGCTTTTGTTAAGATATCAATCATTCCCACGTCGTTCTCTTCATATTTATGTCTTGGACTTCTTGCTTGGTGGTGGGTTCTAAATCACTACTACCATCACTCTGGATCCCCAGCTTTGATTGTGCCTCACTATGTAATCAATTGGTTTATTTTCACGTGTCCTCATCTCTTTAAAACTCCTCATATTTCTAGCTAGCAAAGTCATCCACCCCCTACCCATGTTTCATCTGTGATTCCTCATTACCTAGTATCCTACTAGAAATACGACATCAGTTATCAGTTCAGGATAGATGTAATGTCTGGGCTTATCCCTGGTATCCATTCCATAAACTCATCACTTTTTCTCGATAATCCATCCACATTTGTGTATTTATTGAGCTTTCTTCTTACCTTTATCCTGATTGTTTTGATCTATTCTTTATGTTGAGCATCTGGCTGGACTGGGTTAGTTAGGGCTGGGGTTGGTGTGTGCGTCAGTACAGGGAGAGGCTGGTGAGTGTACAGATGGTTAGCTTGACTGGACGTTGTTTGTCGAGGAATGCCTCCTCATTCTCTGATTTTTTTTCATCTTCTCAATGTATTTTTATCCTGTGAACCCATAATGAGCCTTTTATTCAGCCTTAATAGTGTTTTTCACATGCTCTACGAGCTCATTCTTCGCTAAATTGCATATCCCTTCAGTTTCTTCCTGGACAGAAATGAATTTTCTTTTCCATTCCTCATCCAATTTACTCTGTAGACCTGCACTCCTCTCTGCCCCTCGGGTTTCCTGCTCCTCAGATTTCCTATGTTCTTGAACACGTGATTAAGTAGGACTACCTTTAAATAAAAATCAGCAGGTTATATTACGATTATACATGGCTGCAGGGGTCGAGTCCCAGCTCCTGGCCCCGCCTCTCAACTTGCCATATTCACTCTCTCCATGCCTCATGGGCCTTACTGTAGGAGATCTTAAAGCTACGTATAGACCCTCAGAGTGGTGTACTCACCTAATTGTGGTTGCAGGGATCGATTCATACCTCCTGTCCCCGCCTCTTCACTGGTCGCTACTAGGTCCACTCTTTACCTGCTCCATGAGCTTTATCATACCTCTTCTTAAAGCTATATACGGATCATGCTTCCACGACATCACTCTCCAGACTTTTCCACTTCTTGACAACATCTATGACTGAAGAAATACTTCCTAACATCCCTGTGACTCATTTGAATCTTCAACTTCTAATTGTGACCCCTTGTTGCAGTGTCCCATTTCTAGAACATCCTGTCTTTGTCCACCTTGTCTATTCCTCTCAGTATTTTATAGGTCGTTATCATATCTTCCCTATCTTTATTGTTCTCCAGTGTCGTCAGGTCGATTTCCCTTAAAGTCTCTTCGTAGGACATGCCTTCTTATGACATACACGTTGTACAGGGTCCTGAATGATTCGTTATTGATATGTCGGAATGCTATTCTTAGGTTTACTAGACGCCCATACGCTGTAGCAGTTATTTAGTTGTTGTGAGCCTCAGGAAATGTGCCCGGTGTTATACTCACCCCAAGATTCCTTTCCTTGAATGAGGTTTGTAGTCTCTGTACTCCGTATGCGGTCTTCTTTGCCCTTCTCCAGTCTTCTTGACTTTGCACTTGGTGGGGTTGAACTCCAGGAGGCAGTTGTTGGACCAGGCTTGCAGCCTGTCCAGATCCCTTTGGATTCTTCATATCAACTTCACATCATTTACAAACAGGGACACTTCTGAGTCTATTCCTTCCGTCAAGTCGTTCACAAATACCAGAAACAGCCCCGGTCCTAGGACTGACCTCTGTGGAACCCCGCTCGTCACAGGCGCCCACTCTGACACCTCGCCACGTACCATGACTCGCTGTTGTCTTCCTGACAGGTATTCACTGATCCATTTAAGTGCCTTCCTGTTATCCCTGCCTGGTCCTCCAGATTTGCAATCGACCCACCCCTCTCTCTCTTGTCTTACAGCTGTCACCCTGTCATAGAACTCCAGTAGATACACAAATAACTCACACGGAGGAGAGAGGAGCTGCGATGACGTTTCTTTCCAACTTGGACCATTTACAAAATCACACTAACAAAAAGGAGAGAAGGACTTTGTAAACGTCCAAGTCGGACCGAAACGTCGTGGTAAGCTCCTCTCTCCTATGTGTGGGTTATTTGTGTATTGTTCCAGTCATGGTATTGTGTCTTTTTGTTATTTATAACTCCAGTAGAATTGTGACACAGGATTTCCCATCCCTGAAACCGTGCTGGCTGCGGTTGATAACCTCATTCCTTTCTAGGTGTTCCACCACTCTTCTCCTGATAATCTTCTCCATAACTTTGCATACATGTCAGTGACTCAGGTCTGTAGTTTAAGGCTTTGTGTCTGTCTCCTTTTTTAAAAATTGGGACTACATTTGCTGTCTTTCATACCTCAGGTAGTCGTCCTGTTTCCATAGATGTGCTGAAGATTATTGTTAAGGGTACACATAGCGCCTCTGTTCCCTCTTTCAGGACCCAGAGAGATGTTATCCGGCCCCTTCGCCTTTGAGGTATCTAGCTCGCTTAGCAGCCTCTTTACTTCTTCCTCGGTTGTATGTATTGTGTCCAACACTTGATGGTGTATCCCACCTCTCTGTCTTTCTGGAGTCCCTTCTGTCTCCTCTGTGAACACTTTGAATCTCATGTTGAGCTCCTCACATACTTCGCAGTCGTTTCTTGTGATCTCTCCTCCTTCCTTCCTCATCCTGATTACCGGGTCCTTGACTGTTGTTTTTCTCCTGATGTGACTGTACAACAGCTTCGGGTCAGATTTGGCTTTCGCTGCTATGTCATTTTTATATTGTCGTTGGGCCTCCCCTCTTACCTGTGCATATTAATTTCTGGCTCTACGACTTCTATCCTTATTCTCCTGGGTCCTTTGCCTTCTATAATTCTTCCATTCTCTAGCACACTTGGTTTTGGCCTCTCTACACTTTTGGGTGAACCAAGGGCTCATCCTGGCTTTTTCGTTATTTCTGTTACCCTTGGGTACAGACCTCTTCTCAGCTTCCTTGTATATTGTTGTCACATATCCAATCATCTTGTTTACTGACTTTCCTTCCAGTTCTCTGTCCCACTGAACCCTGTGTAGGAAATTCTTCATGCCTGTGTAGTCCCCTCTCTTGTAGTTTCGCTTAATTCGTCCTGCCCTTCCTGCTTCCTTCTCCACTTGTAACTCTACTGTGTATTCGAAGCTCAGAACCACATGATCCCTGGCCCCAAGGGGTCTTTCATATGTGATGTCCTCAGTGTCTGCACTACTCAAGGTGAATACTGGGTCCAGTCTTGCTGGTTCATCCTCTCCTCTCTGGTTTTCCAGTACCACCTCCATCATCTTAGCCCTCCACGTTTCTGGGCCCCCTTGTGGTTTTAGGTTCTCCCAGTCGATTTCTTTGTGGTTGAAGTCACCCATGATCAGTAGCTTTGCCCTGCTCGCATGAGCCTTTCTGGCCACTTCAGCCAGTGTGTCAACCATCGCTCTATTACTCTCATCATACTCTTGCCTTGGCCTCCTGCTGTTCTGTGGTGGGTTATACATCACTGCAATTGCCACCTTGGGACTTCCACACTGAAGTGTTCCTATTATGTAGATTCTTGCTTCTCCTCTGTCTCCTCTCTCCAGCTCATCAAAATCCCATCATTTTTTATGAGCAGTGCCACTCCTCCCTCCCCTTTGTTCCCACTGTCTGTCCTCAGGATCTGATATCCCGTTGGAAGGATGGCATCTGTTATCATTCCTGTGAGCTTGGTTTTTGTGAAAGCTATGATGTCCAGTGATGCTTTTTTGACTCTTTAATGCCGCTCCTCCCACTTATTCGTTATTCAATCAGCGTTGGTGTACCAAACCTTCAGTTTCCTTTCCAACACTGTGTTCTGGGGGTCTGTGAGAGTGGGGGACCTGGCAGTGTGCTGTGGGATTCCATCTAACCTCCAATAGTTGTTTATATGTATATATGCATATATATATATATATATATATATATATATATATATATATATATATATATATATATATATATATATATATATATATATATATATATATATATATATATATATATATATATATATATATATATATATATATTATATATATATATATATATATATATATATATATATATATATATATATATATATATATATATATATATATATATATATATATATATATATATATATACACATATGCAAAGAGGTAAGCAGGCAGGCAGACGTACTTACGGACGAACGGACAGATGAAAAAGAGATGGACGGACAGATGGACAGACGGGCAGACAGATAGACAGTCAGTCAGACAGACCGTGCTGAGAATAAACCAGTAATACTGAAAATCCAATAAACAGAGCCCTCAAGGAAGGCCAATACAGCCAGGTACCGTCAGCCAAATATCACTTCCGTTGTGAGCAGTTCAGCATCTCAGAATTTTTCTCGCAGGCTGTGCTGGAGCTAACGTCGCATTCCTTGGATCAAACCTGATTACCTCCTATTCCTCGGGCGCTGTATGAGTCTCATGCCTCCTACTGTGTATTGCTGTTATAAGTATAATGAAGAGAAACCATACTTCAAGTGTTTTTAAAACTAATAGTTTTGAGTATACCATGCGCACTTTAAAGAGCAGTTCTCTTGAAAAGTAGCAGCACACTTGAAAAGTAGCAGCACACTTGAAAAGTAGCAGCACACTTGAAAAGTAGCAGCACACTTGAAAAGTAGCAGTACTTAAAAGAACACACTTGCAAAACGGCATCCCAGAACTGACAAGTTGGACTCTAGAAAAAGAAATTAAATAACCTATCTCGAAAAATAGCTTTCGTAAAAAGTAGCGTCTCTGAAATTTATCAACGCTTAAAGTTATCCACAATACACAAATAAACTGCACATAGAAGAGAGGAGCTTACGACGACGTTTCGGTACGACTTGGACCATTTATAAAGTCACACTAACACAAAGGAGAGAATATTTTTAGGCTAGCAGACAGGGACGGGAACAAGAGAAGGGGTGGTGGAGGAGTAATAGTAGTAGTAGTAGTAGTAGTAGTAGCAGTAGTAGTAGTAGTAGTAGCAGTAGTAGTAGTAGTAGTAGTAGCAGTAGTAGTAGTAGTAGTAGTAGTTGTTAGTGTGACTTTGTAAATGGTCCAAGTCGGACCGAAACGTCGTAAGCTCCTCTCTTCTATGTGCGGGTTATTTGTGTATTGTTCCAGTCACGGTAGTGTGACTTTTTTTGTTACTTAAAGTTATCACCCACTTAAAAGTATCAACCATTAAAAGCTGCACCCCTGAATGTAGTCCCCCTGAAAGTAGCACCATTGACTGTATAACCACTGAAAGTAGCACCCCTGAAAATAGCACCAATGACTGAATAACCCCTGAAAGTAGTTCATTTGAATGTAGCTCCCCTGAAAGTAGCACCATTGTCTCTATAACCCCTGAATATGGTACTCATACCTTCCCTTCTCCCCCTCAAAAAAATAAAAATGACACTTCACCACTGTCTCCTTCTCAAACAAACCAATTACCAAAAATTACTTGGTTGCTTACCTGACCTGACCTGGGACCAGCAAGCCACGGAGAGTCTCTTACCTGACCTGGGACCAGCAAGCCACGGAGAGTGTCTCTTACCTGACCTGGGACCAGCAAGCCACGGAGAGTGTCTCTTACCTGACCTGAGACCAGCAAGCCACGGAGAGTGTCTCTTACCTGACCTGGGACCAGCAAGCCACGGAGAGTGTCTCTTACCTGACCTGGGACCAGCAAGCCACGGAGAGTGTCTCTTACCTGACCTGGGACCAGCAAGCCACGGAGAGTGTCTCTTACCTGACCTGGGACCAGCAAGCCGGGGAGAGTGTCTCTTACCTGACCTGGGACCAGCAAGCCGGGGAGAGTGTCTCTTACCTGACCTGGGACCAGCAAGCCACGGAGAGTGTCTCTTACCTGACCTGGGACCAGCAAGCCGGGAGAGTGTCTCTTACCTGACCTGGGACCAGCAAGCCACGGAGAGTGTCTCTTACCTGACCTGGGACCAGCAAGCCACTTAGAGTGTCTCTTACCTGACCTGGGACCAGCAAGCCACGGAGAGTGTCTCTTACCTGACCTGGGACCAGCAAGCCACGGAGAGTGTCTCTTACCTGACTTGGGACCAGCAAGCCACGGAGAGTATCTCTTACCTGACCTGGGACCAGCAAGCCACGGAGAGTGTCTCTTACCTGACCTGGGACCAGCAAGCCGGGGAGAGTGTCTCTTACCTGACCTGGGACCAGCAAGCCACGGAGAGTGTCTCTTACCTGACCTGGGACCAGCAATCCACGGAGAGTGTCTCTTACCTGACCTGGGACCAGCAAGCCACGGAAAGTGTCTCTTACCTGACCTGGGACCAGCAAGCCACGGAGAGTGTCTCTTACCTGACCTGGGACCAGCAAGCCACGGAGAGTGTCTCTTACCTGACCTGGGACCAGCAAGCTGGCGGAGTGTCTCTTACCTGACCTGGGACCAGCAAGCTGGCGGAGTGTCTCTTACCTGACCTGGGACCAGCAAGCCACGGAGAGTGTCTCTTACCTGACCTGGGACCAGCAAGCCACGGAGAGTGTCTCTTACCTGACCTGGGACCAGCAAGCCACGGAGAGTGTCTCTTACCTGTAAGATGAGAGACACAGAATGAGACTTTGGTAATAGAATATTATGTTATTGCTTTTATGCTAATCTCTCCTATTACTAGTATTTCCTTTATTTTCAAAATATTCGAAGTAATAACATATATAGAATTATTATAAATGAATCTAAGAATATTACTATCATAATAATAATAATAATATAATAATAATAATAATAATAATAATAATAATAATAATAATAATAATAATAATAATAATAATAATAATAATAATAATAATAATAATATTTCTGTATGAAATAAAGAAACCTGGCAGACGATACAAAGTACATCAAGGGAAAAGGATGGTTCAAGTTCCCTATGAGAGAACTCGAGGAGTGTCAGAGGTCCCTAACTGTTCAACGCCGTCCCTTCGTGCGTAAGCGGAATTACCAGCAAACCCCCGGCTGTCTTTAAGAAGGAATTTGACTAACTCCTCGAACCAGTTCATGATCAGCCAGGTTGTGAGGTGTACGGTAAACTGTGTGCGACCAGCAGTAACATACTGGTTGATCGGATACGAGGCCTGACCAGGAACCAGCCCTCTGCGCGGAGGTTAGTCCACGACAATCTACTTTAGGTATCCAGGTAATTGCGATCTTTAGATCATAATTCTTTGTTATCGAGATAATGCATCACATTTATTAATTATGTACATACACACACACACACACACATACACACACACACACACACATACACACACACACACACACACACACACACACAATATATATATATATATATATATATATATATATATATATATATATATATATATATATATATATATATATATATATATATGTATATGTCGTGCCGATTAGGTAAAACTAGTCAATTAGCAAGAACTCATCTAAAATTAAGTCCTTTCCAAAATTTTCTCTTATACGTTTAAAGATATATATTTTTAATTTATGTTAATGTAAGAATTTATAATTTTGTACCAAGTGAAGCTTTGAAAACCTACCTAACCTTATTACAACAAGCGCAATTTAATTTAGCCTAACCCAACTAAATATATTTTAGATACGTTAACATTAATTTAATAATAAACAAACACAATGAAATATTTTTTTTTCGTTATGTTCAGAATGATTTTGGCGAAATTATTGCATACACAAATTTTCACTTGTCTTATATGGCAAGATGAGCGTTGCTATTTAGGCCAAAATCGCAAGTTTTACCTAATCGGCACGACATATATATATATATATATATATATATATATATATATATATATATATATATATATATATATATATATATATATATATATATATGTCGTTCCGATTAGGTAAAACTTCTTCTTCTTCTTGATACACCGGGACTCTCCGTCCTTGGCTCCCTTTCTCGGGAGTATCTCAGACTAATGTCTGCCATGGGAGGAGGTACGTGGGACCTCCTCATCTGTGGGACCAACGGTCCCCAGGCCTAGCCACATTCCCCGCTCTCACGGGGCTCGTAGGGAGAAGCTAGGCCATCTTTGGTCTGTAGTGCCACACCTAGGAATTAGGGCCTATTTTTTCCTGCAGTTTCCGAAGGTTGAACCAGAGTTTGCCTCAGAATTATGTGGGTTGAATAACCTTGGCCGTCTTGCTTGTTCTTACAGATGCCTCCCTCTTTAAATGAGTTTATTTTATTGAGCCCCGTTTCTTTTACATAACTTTTAGAAGTCTTCCCTTTAAATGTTAACGTTTTCTCGCCTCTTCCCGTCCCTGGGTCCCGTGGGTGGCTGCCCCATAATTGCCAGTGACCTCTATATCACTGACATAAGATTTAAGATAAGATTTCTTCGGATTTTTACCCCCGGAGGGTTAGCCACCCAAGATAACCCAAAAAAGTCATCGAGGACTGTCTGTCTTATTTCCATTGGGGTCCTTAATCTTGTCCCACAGGATGCGACCCACACCAGTCGACTAACACCCGGGTACCTATTTGCTGCTAGGTGAACATGACAACATGACAATATATTTATGTATGTAAAGTTACTGATATCATAGCCGGGTGTATCCGATTTTTTTATTATTGCCACGTTAATTTCGTTAAGGCTATTACAATATCAATACTTGTGGGATTTTTCTAATGCTATAATATTCATCTTTCTGGGTGTGGGCGCTGGTGTGCCTGGAGGCACTTCCGGTGTCCTCTCTCCCTCCCTGACTCACTCCATGTGAAAACGTCCTATGGAAACTTACTTATTTGGACATCCTCCTCTTTTCTGCAATTTTGCAAGCTGCTGATGATGTGTTGATTGTCCAGGGCCCAAGACTGTTAAACAGCCTCCCACCATGCATAAGGCGAATTACCAAGAGTCCCCTGGCTGCCTTCAAAAGGGAGCTGGACAGATATTTTAAGTCGGTGCCGGATCAACCGGGTCTACATCTGGGTGAGTACAAATAGGAAGCGAGTCTGTCTGGCGCTCAGCAGACGGAGGATCAAGCCTCCACCACATCTTGCGCTGAATGACCCACATAGGTTTAGCGCTTTTTTTTTTAAAAAAAAAAAAAAATGTGGTTCATACAGTGGACTACGTGCGGCGAGCAGTAACAGCCTGGTTGATCAGGCCCTGATCCACCGGGAGGCCTGGTCATGGACCGGGCCGCGGGGGCGTTGATCCCCGGAATGCCCTCCAGGTAGACTCCAGGTAGGGTCTGCGGGCTGCTTGCACAAACAGCCTAGTTGACTAGACTGTTATCAGGGAAGTCTGAGCTCAAACCCGGCTAAGGAAATAGAAGAGGCCACGAGACCGATTATAGGCACGTCACAAGCATGCTTGAATTTAGCAATAGCAGCAGGTCTCCCAGGGCAGGGTAGAGATGCCCGAACAACCCTCTCAATGAACTACGGACGCCAAGATAGAGGTGCACTGCATATACTTAAACTTGTGACGGTACTCAGGTATACAGGGCAACACTAGGGCCAGGCTTCTGGGTGCTCCGCCACAAGACACATCAAAGGAACAACGTTCACGGTAACTTAACGCAACGCTAATTATGCTGCATCATAAAGTTGCACAAAAGAGATGGGACGGCAACAGGTGAAACAGGTTGGAAGCTGCTGGGCTGGAAGCTGCTGGGCTGGAAGCTGCTGGGCTGGAAGCTGCGGTAGTGGAGGCACTCACACACACACACACACACACACACACGCACACACACACACACACACACAAGACATATAAAATACTGAGAGGAATCGACAAGGTGGACAGAGACAGAATGTTCCAGAGATGGGACACAGCAACAAGGGGACACAGTTGGAAGTTGAAGACTCAGATGAATCACAGAGATGTTAGGAAGTATTTCTTCAGTCACAGAGTTGTCAGGAAGTGGAATAGTCTGGGAAGTGATGTAGTGGAGGCAGGATCTATACATAGCTTTAAGAAGAGGTATGATAAAGCTCATGGAGCAGGAACAGTGACCCAGTAGCGACCAGTGAAGAGGCGTGGCCAGGAGCTATGAATCGATCCCTGCAACCACAACTAGGTGAGTACAACTAGGTAAGTACACACACACACACACACACACACACACGCATATTGGCGCCTGACAAACCTGAGAATAGCGTTTCGACATCTAAGTAATGAGTCATTCACGACACTGTACACCGTGTACGTCAGACACATATTCGAATATGCAACTCCAGTATGGGACCCACACTTGTTCCAGCACGTCAAGAAAATGAAACAAGATTTGTTCCGGAGTTAAGGGGTATGGTCCTACGAGAATTCAGCCTCACGATACTGGAGGATAGGGGAGATATGGTAACAACGTATAAAATCCTGAGAGGAATTGATAAGGTGGACAGAGGCAGAATGTTTCAGAGATGGGAAACTCAGATGAGGTATTGGGATGATAGGAAATATTTTTTTCGCCTTAGAGTTGTCAGGAAGTGGAACAATCTGGTGAGTGAAGTAGTGGAGACATGAGGTGCAATAAAGCTCTTGGAGCAGGGAGAGAGTGGAGGGGCCAGGAAATGTGACTCCACCTCTGTAACACACACACACAGACACATAAAATACTGAGAGGAATTGACAAGGTGGACAAAGACAGAATGTTCCAGAGATGGGACACAGCAACAAGGGGACACAGTTGGAAGTTAAATACTCAGATGAATCACAGAAATGTTAGGAAGTATTTCTTCAGTTACAGAGTGGTCGGGAAGTGGAATAGTTTGGGAAGCGATGTAATGGAGGCAGGTTCCATACATATCTTTAAGAAGAGGTATGATAAAGCTCATGGCGCAGGGAGAGTGACCCAGTAGCGGCCAGTGAAGAGGCGGGGCCAGGAGCTATGACTTGAACCCTGCAACCACAACTAGGTGAGTACAACTAGGTGAGTACATATAATATATATATATAATATATATATATATATATATATATATATATATATATATATATATATATATATATATATATATATATACATACACTCACACACACCTTGGGGTGTGTGAGTGAGTATAACGCCAAGTGAGTATAACGCCAAGTGAGTATAACGCCAAGCACGTCTCCGGAAACACACATCAACCAGATAACTGCGGCAGCATATGGGCGACTGGCAAACCTAAGATTACCGTTCCGTTACCTTAACAAGGAATCGTTCAAGACACTGTACACCGTGTACGTCAGGCCCATACTAGAGTATGCAGCACCAGTCTGGAACCCACACCTGGTCAAGCACGTCAAGAAATTAGAGAAAGTGCAAAGGTTTGCGACAAGGTTAGTTCCACAGCTCAGGGGAATGTCATATGAAGAAAGGTAAATAGGACTAACAACACTGGAGGACAGAAGGGTTAGAGGAGACATAATAACGACATACAAAATACTGCAGGGAATCGACAAGGTAGATAGTGACAGGATGTTCGAGAGAGGGAACACAGAAACAAGGGGACACAAGTGGAAGCTGAGGACTCAGATGCGTCAAAGGGATGTTAGGAAGCACTTCTTCAGCCATAGAGTAGTTAGGAAGTGGAATAGTCTAGCGAACGATATAGTTGAGGCGGGAACCATACATAGTTTTAAGACAATGTATGATAAAGAGCAGGGAGAGCAGAGACCCAGTAGCGGACAGCGAAGAGGCGGGGCCAGGAGCTGAGTCTCGACCCCTGCAACCACAATTAGGTGAGTACAATTAGGTGAGTACACACACACAATGGATCAGAGAATATCTGACAGGGAGGCAACAACGAGTCATGGTACGTGACTAGGTGTCAAAGTGAGCGCCTGTGACGAGTGGGGTTCCACAGGGATCAGTCCTAAGACCTGTGCTGTTTTTGGTACATGTGAAGGACATAACGGAAGGGATAGACTCAGAAGTGTCCCTGTTTGCAGATGATGTGAAGTTAATGAGGAAAATTAAATCGAACGAGGATCAAGCAGGACTACAAAGAGACCTGGACAGGCTACAAACCTGGTCCAGCAACTGGCTCCTTAAATTTAATCCCGCCAAATGCAGTCAATAAGATCGGGGAAGAACAAAGAAGGCCGCAGACAGGTCTAGGTGGCCAAAGACTGTAAAATTCACTCAATTAAAAAGATCTTGTGGTGAGTGTAATAATGAGCACATCTGAGGCGCACATCAACCAGATAATTGTTGCAGCATACGGGCGCCTGGCAAACCTAAGAAAAGTGTTCCGATAATTCATTAAGGAATCGTTCAAAACTGTACACCGTGTACGTCAGGCCCATATTGGAGTATGCAGCACCAGTTTGGAATCCACACCTGGTCAAGCACGTCAAGAAATTAGAGAATGTGCAAAAGTTTCCAACAAGACTAGTCCCAGAGCTAAGGAAATTGTCCTACGATGAAAGGTTAAGGGCAACGAGTGGGGTTGCCTAAGGGTCAATGTTAGGACAATATACGTGTATGACATACTAGAGGAGGAAACAATGATTAACTCCACTGAGACCTCAATGAGCTGGGCATGTGGTCCCACAAGTGGCTACACGAGTTCAACCCACCCATCTGTAACGTCATGAGTTATGAGCAAAGTGAGAGCAGAGAGAAACTGCAGATGTAAAGGACCTGGGATGAATATAACACCAAGTACATCGCCAGATTTGCACATAAACGTCAACGGTTTAAGCAAAATTTGCAAACCCCTGAAGAGCATTCAGGAATTTGAATCAGGCTTTACCAAAATTGAGAGTAATGCACTATAATGAGAGATTGGTGGAATTGTACTCGATGACACGACAAGCGAGGAAGGACAAGCGAGGTCATTACAATGTATGAAATCTTAAGAGGAATTGGTAGGGGTGATCGGGACAGACTGAATTAAGAAGACCAGGATCAAGGGGACACAAATGGAAGTCAAAAACATTAATCCATCAATACACAACTTCAAGAGTGGATTTAATTTGTCCCAGTAGGCCAAAGTCATCGATGCCGATCAAAGTGGTCTGAAAGGCAGGACCAGAAGATAAGCCTCGACGGTTCGACCCCACAAACACAAATCGATGAGTATAAACACCCACTCACCGCCCTCTCTCTCTCTCTCTCTCTCTCTCTCTCTCTCTCTCTCTCTCTCTCTCTCTCTCTCTCTCTCTCTCTCTCTCTCTCTCTCTCTCTCTCTCTCTCTCTCTCTCTCTCTCTCTCTCTTCTCTCCTCTCTCTCTTCATTATCTATCTTCTATCTGTTTATCTCTCTTTCTTTTCCCGACAGTTTAAAATGACAAACAATTCACCAACACATTTGATTTTTTAATACAAGCGTCGTTAATCTTGTGTTACTTTTGTGTTTGTGACATGTTTGTGTGTTTGGTACACGAGTTTTACCATCTGTCTGGTCCAAATATTCCTAGCGATTCATTTGGGCTCTTGAGCAATTGTTGCCAGAGATGAATAGTGGGGAAGGGTGAGTGTTAGGTAATGAAATTGTGTGTGTGTGTGTGTGTGTGTGTGTGTGTGTGTGTGTGTATGTGTGTGTGTGTGTGTGTTTGTGTGTGTGTGTGTGCGTGTGTGTGTGTGTGTGTATATGTGTGTGTGTGTGTGTGTGTGTGTGTGTGTGAATGTGTTAGTTACCATTTTATCCTAGGCACATGTCGATTAGACACTAGGCCTGTGTGTGTGTGTGTGTGTGTGTGTAAGGAAACACTTAAGAACATAAGAAGGGAGGAACACTGCAGCAGGCCTGTTGGCATATACTAGGCAAGTCTTTCACATTCCATCCCACTAACAGAATATTTGTTTCCTCTCCGCCTGTGAATGTGTGTGTGTGTGTTATATATATATGTGTGTATGTGTGTGAGTGTGTGTGTATGTGTGTGAATGTATGTGTGTGTGTGAATGTGTGTGTGTGTGTGTGTATATGTGTGTGTATGTGTGTGTTTGTGTGTGCGTGTGTATGTGTGTGAGTGTGTGTGTATGTGTGTGAATGTTTGTGTGTGTATGTGTGTATGTGTGTGAATGTGGGTGGGTGTGGGTTTATGCATGTGCGTGTGTGTGTGTGTGGGTGTATGTATGTGTGTGTGCGAGAGTGTGTGTGTGTTAGTTACCATTTTGTCCTAGGCACATGTCGATTAGACACTAGGCCTGATGTATGTATGTGTGTGTGTGTGTGTGTGTAAGGAAACACTTCGAAATATTTACGCCCCGCCGGGAATTGAACCCGGGCCCTCCAGACCACCGGGGCTGTGTATGTGTGCGTGTGTATGTGTGTGTGTATGTGTGTGTGTGTGTATGTGTGTGTATGTGTGTGTGTGAATGTGTGTGTGTGTGTACTCACCTAGTTGTTGTTGCAGGGGTCGATTCATAGCTCCTGGCCTCGCTTCTTCACTGGCCCCTACTGGGTCACTCTCCCTGCGCCATGAGCTTTATCATACCTCTTCTTAAAGCTATGTATGGAACCTGCCTCCAATACATCGCTTCCCAAACTATTCCACTTCCCGACCACTCTGTGACTGAAGAAATACTTCCTAACATCCCTGTGATTCATCTGAGTCTTCAACTTCCAACTGTGTCCCCTTGTTGCTGTGTCCCATCTCTGGAACATTCTGCCCCTGTCCACCTTGTCAATTCCTCTCAGTATTTTATATCTCGTTATCATGTCCCCCCTATCTCTTCTCTCCTCCAGTGTCAACAGGTCGATTTCCCTTAACCTCTCCTCGTAGGACATACCCCTTAGCTCCGGGACTAGTCTTGTTGCAAACCTTTGCACTTTCTCTAGTTTCTTTACGTGCTTGGCTAGGTGTGGGTTCCAAACTGGTGCTGCATACTCCAATATGGGCCTAACGTACACAGTGTGCAGGGTCCTGAACGATTCCTTATTAAGATGTCGAAATGCTGTTCTTAGGTTTGCTAGGCTTCCGTATGCTTCAGCAGTGATTTGGTTGATGTGCGCCTCAGGAGATGTGCCTGGTGTTATACTCACCCCAAGATCTTTTTCCTTGAGTGCGGTTTGTAGTCTCTGGCCCCCTAGACTGTACTCCGTGTGCGGTCTTTTTTGCCCTTCCCCAATCTTCATGACTTTGCACTTGGTGGGGTGGGCTTGAACTCCAGGAGCCAGATGCTGGAACAGGCCTGCAGCCTGTCCAGATCCCTCTGTAGTTCTGCCTGGTTCTCGTCAGATTGAATTTTTTCTCTTCAACTTCACATCATCTGCAAACAGGGACATTTCGGAATCAATTCCTTCCGTCATGTCGTTCACAAATGCCAGAAACAGCACCGGTCCTGGGACTGACCCCTGTGGAACCCCACTCCTCACAGGCGCCCACTCTGACACTTCGCCACGTATCATGACTCGCTGCTGTCATCCTGACAGGTATTCTCTAATCTATTGCAGTGCCTTCCCTGTTATCCCTGCCTGGTTCTCCAGTTTTGCACTAATCTCTTGTGTGGGACTGTGTCAAACGCCTTCTTACAGTCCAAGAAAACGCAATCTACCCACCCCTTTCTCTCTTGTCTTTCTGCTGTCACCCTGTAGGTTTGTGACACAGGATTTCCCGTCCCTGAAAACGTGCTGGCTGTCGTTGATAAGCTCATTCCTTTCTAGGTGCTCCACCACACTTCTCCTGATAATATTCTCTATGACTTTGCTTATTATACATGTCAGTGACACTGGTCTGTAGTTTAGTGCCTCTTGTCTGTCTCTTTTTTTTTTTAAATTGGGACTACATTTGTTGTCTTCCATACCTCAGGTAGTCGCCCTTTTTCGATATACATGTATGTGTTGAAGATCTGAAACTATTCAACAATTGTTCCATCACCTTGCAGACTACACTGGTCAGAGCAATGGGACGATAGTTAGAGGTATCAAGCCCCAAAGTGCCTGGTTTGCAAAATGGTAGTACAATGGCAGATTTTCATTGTTGAGGGAGAACCCCTCACGTCCAAACAAGATTGAAAAGACGCAAAAGGACTGTCAGGGCTGTAGAATGCAGATGTTGTAGCATACGGATATGACAGCAAAGGTTAAACAGGCGACATTGCTGGAAAATCGCCTTTGCACACGGGCTGGCAGGACATTAGTATCCACTTGGAGAATCGGAAGATCCTGGAGGTCTAATTGCTCTAAAATATTGTTACTGCAAGACAGAAAATCACACTGTACAATGGTATGCGGTAGGACCACCACACCACTGCAAAAATTAAGGGTAGCGTGCTTGTGAACTGTGATAGGAACATTATCAATAGAAGTAAGAAGGGGAAGATCATGAGTTTGGCCCACATTCTGAACTGTAACGATGTGTGCACTACTCTGAAGAGTGTAAAAGGATATATTTTGGTCAACATATAGTAAGAGAGCTTTACCAATACTAGAGTCTGAAAGATAATCTGCAGGAGACGTCGGTTGCAAGGAAAAGAATTTGGTCCACTGTGTACTTGTAAACGTTGAACGCAAAGGAAGTGGATGTCGGGTAGGTCGTTTCTGGGTGGATGAGCAGAAATAGAAGGAACATAGTCAGCAAATGGTCTGAAACGTTTAGGAGTTGGACCGCTGGCGGCCCGACCTGAGGCAGGTGGGCTACCCAAAAATCGTCGCACCATATTTGGGGAAGCCTGGTGCATAGTCAAAGATGTGCAAGGGTCAGAGGCACTAGAAGAGACTGACAGAGCCTCAGCACCTGGAGCAGGCGACGAAGCATCACCAGCAGAAAGTACAGGGGTATGGGAAAAGTCTGAACAGGATACGATAACAAAAAGAGATTTGGGAGGAGGAGGAGGGTCATGGAACGAAGTCTCCATGGTGGTGGCACTCTTTTCTCATTATTATAAGAAAAAAATTAAAAGAAAGGAAATAAAAAAAAGAGGGAAAGCAGAGGGACAGTTACTAGAAGGCATGAATGGGCCAAAAAGATCCTCCCCGTATCCAAGAGGACCTTGACCCGCCAGCAGCGCAGATGCAGCATGGGACCCGCGCCATACCCTACTCTTCACAACAGTAAACCAGCGCTCCGGGATAGCAACCTCACATCCACCAAGCCATCTCGGCAGATAAAAGAGAGGGTGGTCAGATACCCACCACAAAGCATACCTCCTTCGGTTGTCACCTTCCAGAACCGACAGGCAGCCTATAGAGATACACCCATCATCTGCAGGACACCCCACTCCACCCCCAGAAATCCAGGAAGGGAGCAGGGCGCCACCAGACGATTCAGATTCCACGGCAAACTACACCACCCCTGAGGACCTAGCGGAGTGGGAAGAACCACGGCACACTTTCTCCTACTTAGAAACCGTGATACCAGAGGGAAGGATCCCAGAGACTATAAACAGGATGGAGAAAAGGGAGGGGAGCGATGGAACTGGGGAAGGGGATTCGGGGACTCAAGTTAGGTCAGAGGAAGACAATCAAAGGGTCTAATTCCTCAGACCGAGAGCCTGTTCTCCACTACAAGGAGCCCCTTTCCCCCTCGCAAAGAGGCTGATAGGTTTCGAACTTTCAGCAATGGTGGACTTTATTAAAAGAGACATGTGCAACACTTGGGCATCTTTATTGAGGAAACGTTTCGCCACACAGTGGCTTCATCAGTCCAATACAAAGGAGAATGGTGAAGAACAGGAGTTTGAAGTAATGAGTCCCTCAGCTTTGAGTCGATGTAATCAGTCCATCAATCTTGAAAAGAATACAGCATATGTGCGAGGAAGTGACTTATATACTGTAGCCAGGTGAGGTGCAGCTGTCGTAGGTGGTATCACACTTGACAAATCCAAAAGTGGAAGTAGGTCATGCCTAAAGTTTAGGCAAGTGAAGAATTCCCTGTATTAAGATCCCAAGATGTTGCTGTGTGACAGGAATGTTGATAAATGGTTCAGAGAACCGACAATTTCATAAATTAGACACATGTGTCTAAACAACTTGTCGGTTCTGTGAACCATTTATCATCAACATTTATTAAAAGAGTTTTGCATTTACCTTGAGCTGTGTATACTTTGCTTTACCAATATTACTAAAGAATTTGTTTCATTGTGAAAATGGAGAATGTTTCTTCTAATTTTCTTCAAACCATAAACACTTAGTGGATTTTAATGCTATTTTTTTTTTTGTATTGAATTTGGGTTGTGTATTTGCTATTTTCTTACGGGATTATAGAGAATTAGTAATAGAATATAATAAAATTGAGAAATATTCATATTTTTATGTAATTTTTAAGTTTCAAGAGTTTAGTAAGGCCAATGTTGGCATACATGTGATCCATTCTCTGCTACATTCATCATTTCCTAAATTTTTGGTTTACTTAAATATTTCAATGCTGATTTGATATAACTAGGTCAAGGGTCATGAAACTATTCATATGTTTATATATCCTAAGGTCAATCTTGATCAATAGTTCAGAGAACCGACAATTTGATAAATTAGACTTGTGCAACATTTGGGTATCTTTACTGAGGAAACGTTTCGCCACGTAGTGGCTTCATCAGTCCTATTCCTATACAGAGAATGGAAAAGATCATTAGTTTGAGGTAATCAGTCCGTCAGCCTGGAGTCTATGTAATCAGTCCATCAATCTTGAATCTTATACAGCATATGCACGAAGTGGCTTGTGTACTGTAGACAGGTGACATGAAGCAGTCGTTGGTGATATCACAGTAGACAAATCCACATGTGGAAGTAGGTCATGCCTAACCTATAGGCATGATAGTTACACAGTGGGAATAAAAGCTAGCAGTGTTTCTCTGCTACATTCTCCCACTGTGATACAAGGTATTGAAAGGTGTCAGTCTGAGCTGGGAGACCTCATTAGTGTTAGTCCGAGAGACATTAGTGTCAGCGTGAAGGTATAAGGGTCCTTACAGACCCTCAAAGAGTATTTGAAAGGATCATTCCTTCTCATGACAAGAAAGAAATTATAACAGAATAAGAAACAATTGTATTGCCAATAAGCAAAACTTTCTTATAAAAGTTAAATCAAACATGAAATATTCTTTGCTGAAGCAAATAATGAAAAATAAAATATATAAATAACTCTTGATATAGCTAATATATACAGAAGAAAGATGGCATTCTGATGTGTCAATGTTGTTGGTAAGTAACTCAGGATTCACTTTGGGGTTTTGAACTAGAAGCGGTAGAACTAGACACGGTAGTCACTGTTGGACGTGACTTATGAAGTCACGCCCGAGACAGTACCGAGGTCAATGTTCTCCATAGTGAACTGCTGGCGGTTTAACAGGTTTTACTTCAGGTCGGTGAAGACCACAGATGATCAACCACAAATGGTGAAATGGCACACTTCAGTGTTCCCGTCTTGCCTCACTAGTGTCAAATGACCCAATTTGAGCAACAAGACTGAATAAAGAGAAACAGGAAATTACAACCAGGCCCAGTAGTCAATCAAAATAGGCAGAGCGCCTTCAAAAGAAATGGTAAAAACAAAGATTACGTTAAAATACAAAAGTCAAATCATGTCTTATTAAATTAACTAGAAATCCAACACACAAATATAATAATAAATAAGAGTGGAACTCAATACCTACAGACTTGATGGGAGTAGAAAGCCAAGTACCGTAAATTTATCAGGAGGGTCCCATGTTAATTCCCACCTGGTGGAGATGGGGGAGACGGGGTAGAGGTGAGGCTGCGCACCCCTTGCTGAACAAGCACTCAACCAATTATACCACCACCACCACTCATTCATGCTTCCACTCTTATCTAACGAACTTTTCCTCACAATCAGCCTGACCTGGGAAACCTCATTAGTGTCAGCATGAGCTGGGAGACTTCACCTGTGCAATGAGGATGCCGTCAAGTATTCCATCAAGGGTTCCTCAGCTACGGCAGCTTCAAAAGATGGAACAGTTCAGGTTAATTCTACGGGAATCACCAGCCGAGTATTAAGTTATAGATTCTTAGGTATACATATGTACACGTATTCACGAACAGGTATGCATAATATTATTACTATAACAGAGACCTGGTTCAACTTGATAGAGAAATGCCTTCTGAATGCAACATACAGGGTTATAAACTATTCCACACTGATAGGGTCAACAGGAAGGGTGGTGGAGTGGCGATGTATGTCAGATAATTTTTTTTTTTTACCTGGAGTTTACCTGGAGAGAGTTCCGGGGGTCAACGCCCCCGCGGCCCGGTCTGTGACCAGACCTCATTGTTGTGTTAGACAAGTTATAAGATTAGAAACATCGGACACAGAATCTGTTTGGCTACAGTTTCTCGAAGGTCGTGAAAAATTAATTTTGGGTGTGATTTATAGGCCCCCAAACCTTGATAGGGAGTGCAGTAAGCTGCTATTGGACGAAATTCATAAGGCGTCTAAATATGAAAATGTTGTGTTAATGGGAGATTTTAACTTTAGACAAATTGATTGTAACAATATGACAGGAAATTTTGAGTCTAATGACTTTCTTGATACGGTTCAGGATTGCTTTTTAAAACAGTTTGTGACAGAACCAACTAGAGGAAACAACCTGCTTGACTTGGCTCTTGCCAACAAAGAATCACTAGTTAATAATCTTGAGGTTAATGATGAGCTTGGGGAAAGCGATCACAAATCACTTAGTTTCAATATATCGTGGAATTACCCCAATAACTGCAATCAAGTCTCTGTCCCAGATTTCCGCTTGGCCGACTTGAGATGATGTGACTATGGGTCAGGTAGGTGGTGTTGGTTGCCAATATGACGTGTTTCAGAGCATAGTGCTAGCTGCCCAGACAACTTTTATTCCGAGTAGGGAATTTAGATCTAACAAAAATGATCCCAAATGGATAAACAATAGATTAAAACATCTAATTGATCAAAAGAGGGGCACATATAGGCGTATCAAAAGAGGGGATAGGCAGTTAAGAAATCAATATATTCAATTAAAGAGAGATATAAAAAAGGGAATAAGAAAAGCAAAAATGGATTATGAGGCTAAAGTCGCAAGGGATTCGAAGGCTAACCCAAAAGGGTTCTTTCAGGTATACAGAAGTAAGATTAGGGACAAGATAGGCCCACCCACTTAAGCGTAACTCAGGCCAGATCACTGACAGTGATAAGGAAATGAGTGAACTTTTCAACACCTACTTTCTCTCAGTTTTTACTCAGGAAGATACAAGCGAAATTCCAGAACTAATAAATTATGTAGAACAGGACGGTAATAAACTATGCACTGTTGGTCCTCAGACAAATAGAGAAATTAAAATCTAGCAAATCCCCAGGCCCTGATGAACTGGCTAATTTTTTTCAATATATCACTGCAAACTGGCATAGTGCCAGACAAGTGGAAAATGGCAAATGTAATACCTATTTACAAGGCAGGTGACAGATACTTAGCTTCGAACTATACACCAATATGCCTTACCTCCATAGTTGGAAAATTTATGGAATCAATAATTGCCGAAGCAATTCGTAGCCATCGTGAAATGCATAAATTGATCAATGAATCTCAGCACGGTTTTACAAAGGGGCGTTCCTGTCTTACGAATTTACTAACTTTCTTCACAAAGGTATTTGAGGAGGTAGATCATGGTATTGAATATGATATTGTGTATATGGACTTTAGTAAGGCTTTCGATAGAGTTCCACATCAGAGGCTATTGAGGAAACTTAAAGGCACACGGAATATGAGGAGAATGTTTTTCCTGGGTAGAGGCATGGTTGACAAATAGACAGCAGAGAGTTTGCATAAATGGGGAGAAATCAGAATGGGGGCACGTCACAAGCGGTGTTCCACAGAGGTCAGTGTTGGGCCCCTTGTTCACAATTAACATAAACGACATAGATGAGGGAATAAATAGCGACATAAGCAAATTTGCTGATGACACCAAAATAGGCCGTCCAATTCATTCTAATGAGGACATTAGAGCACTCATGGATGATTTGGTGCAGTGGTCCGAGAAGTTGCAGATGCAGTTTAAACTTTAATGGAAATAAATGGTATAAAATACCGACACAATGGAAAAATAAACATATAAGAAGTATAATGTGATCCTTTATTGACGACGTTTCGCCCACGCAGTGGGCTTTATCGAGTCACAGACAGATCTCTCTGTGAATAAATAGTTCAGAGAACCGACGAGTTGGTAAATTAGACACATATGCAACACTGGGGTATCTTTATTGAGGAAACGTTTCGCCACACAGTGGCTTCATCAGTCCATACAAAGGAGAATCGTGAAGAACAGGAGGAGTGTGAGGTTGTCAGTCCCTCAATCTTGAGTCGATGTTGTCAGTCCATCAATCTTGAATAGAATAACAGCATATGAGCAGAGGGAGCTTATATACTGTAGACAGGAGAGGTGCAGCAGTTGTAGGAGGTGTCACATTTGTTCAATGTGGAAGTAGGTCGTGCCCAAGGAATAGGCAAGCGAAGAAATCCCTGTATTAAGATACCAAGACACATATGCAACACTTGGGTATCTTTATTGAGGAAACGTTAATACAGGGATTTCTTCGCTTGCCTATTCCTTGGGCACGACCTACTTCCACATTGAACAAATGTGACACCTCCTACAACTGCTGCACCTCTCCTGTCTACAGTATATAAGCTTCCTCTGCTCATATGCTGTTATTCTATTCAAGATTGATGGACTGACAACATCGATTCAAGATTGAGGGACTGACAACCTCACACTCCTCCTGTTCTTATGTTCTTCACGATTCTCCTTTGTATGGACTGATGAAGCCACTGTGTGGCGAAACGTTTCCTCAATAAAGATACCCAAGTGTTGCATATGTGTCTAATTTACCAGATCTCTCTGTGACTCGATAAAGCCCACTGCGTGGGCGAAACGTTGTCAATAAAGGATCACATTATACTGCTTATGTGTTTATTTTTCCTTAAACTTTAATATTGACAAATGCGTTGCAGATGCAGTTTAAACTTTAATATTGACAAATGCAAAGTTCTAAATGTTAGACAGGAAAATAACCATGCCACATATAAACTAAATAATATTACGGATTGCGAAAAGGATTTAGGAGTTCTGGTTAGCAGTAATCTGAAACCAAGACAACAGTGCATAAGTGTTCACAATAAAGCTAACAGTATCCTTGGCTTCATATCAAGAAGTATAAATAATAGAAGTCCTCAGGTTGTTCTTCAACTCTATATATCTTTGGTTAGGCCTCATTTAGATTATGCTGCACAGTTCTGGTCACCGTATTACAGAATGGATTTAAATGCACTGGAAAACGTACAGAGGAGGATGACAATGTTGATCCATGTATCAGAAATCTTCCCTATGAGGATAGACTGAGGGCCTTGAATCTGCACTCTCTAGAAAGGCATAGAATTAGGGGGGATATGATTGAGGTGTATAAATGGAAAACAGGAATTAATAAAGGGGATGTAAATAGCGTGCTAAAAATATCTAGCACAGACAGGACTCGCAGCAATGGTTTTAAGTTGGAAAAATTCGGATTCAGGAAGGATATAGGAAAGCATTGGTTTGGTAATAAAGTTGTGGATGAGTGGAACAAACTCCCGAGTACCGTCATAGAAGCTAAGACGATATGTAGTTTTAAAAAAAGGTTGATAAATACATAAGTGGGTGTGAGGTGGACCTGACTAGCTTGTGCTACTAGGTCAGATGCCGTGCTCCTCCCTTAAGTGAATGTGACTGACCTGACTAGGTTAAGGCATTTTCTTAAGCCGGTGGGAGAATTAGACTTGCCTCGCATGGGTCAGTAGGCCTGCTGCAGTGTTCCTTCTTATGTTTTTATATATGTGTGAACATACAAGAACACACATGCACACTAGGGATGTATCGGATGTGAAAAATTTAAATATCCGGTATGCGGATGTGTATACGGATGTCTTACTTATTTTGCGGATGCGGATGCGGATATCTGCTTACAGTAAAATACGGATGCGGATGCGGATGCGGATATCTGCTTACAGTAAAATATGGATGCGGATGCGGATATCTGCTTACAGTAAACTGCGGATGCGGATGCGGATTACGGATGTCAAATCTTGACATCCGGGCGGATGCGGATTTTGCAGGACAGTCATAAAATACCTGATTTTTTTTTTTTTTTACCATAAGAACATAAGAAAGGAGGAACACTGTAACAGGCCTACTGGCCCATACTTGTCCAACCCATCCCCATCCAAGCAAGAAGACCCGACAGCGTCCCACCCCAACCATTGTGCAAGTCCCGTTCAAATCCAACCCCTCTCACTCACACGAACACAGAATGTTAAGTAAAAGGACACAAATGCAACTAATGAGACATTTTATTGTGGCAACGTTTCGCTCTCCAGGAGCTTTTTCAAGCCGTTACAAACAATGCATGGACACAGGGTATATATAGGTTCAATGAGACAATAAATTGTCTCATTAGTTGCATTTGTGTCTTTTTACTTAACATATTGTCGGTAATTCTACCAATATTAATACAAGAACACAGAAATAAGGAACAATGCAGCAAGCCAACTGGTCCACACTAGGTAGGTCCCCCTATAACCCAAAACCAATCTCACAAACAAAAACTCCCACTATAAAATAGGGTGACCTGTTCTTCTCAGTGGTGACCTAAGAACATAAGAATGGAGAAACACTGCAGAAGGCCTACTGGCCCATACAAGGCAGGTCCTTATCAAAACCACCACTACCTAAGAATTTATTCCCGTACTCACGACACAAATCAAACCCAGCCCTCCCACTCATATATTTGTCCAATCTCTTTTAAAGCCACCCAAGGTCCTAGCCTCTATCACAGTACTCGGAAGATTGTTCCACCATCTACAACTCTGTTCGAAAACCAGTACTTGCCTATGTCCTTTCTAAATCTAAATTTATCCAATTTAAATCCGTTATTTCTGGTTCTTACTTGGTTCGATATCCTCAGTATTTTATTAATATCTCCTTTGTTTATGCCCATCATCCACTTGTACACCTCGATGATATCTCCCTCATTCTACGTCTCTCCAGAGAGTGGAGATTCAACGCTCTAAGTCTATCTTCATACGGGAGATTTCTTATACTGTAAATCATTTTAGTCATTCTTCTTTGTATGTTCTCCAATGAATCTATATCCATCCTGTAGTAAGGAGACCAAAACTGAGCTGCATAATCCAAATGAGGTCTCACTAGTGATGTATAGAGCTGTAAAATAACTTTTGGACTTCTGTTGCTTATACTTCTTGAAATAAATCCTAGTAATCTGTTAGCCTTATTGGCACACTTAGGCACTGTTGTCTTGGCTTTAGATTTCTGCTTACCATGACTCCCAAGTCTTTTTCACATTCTGTATGATCAAGCTCAACTTCACCTAGTTTATAAATTCGAGGGATATTTTCATTACCAACGACAAGCACCTTACACTTGTCCACATTGAACTTCATCTGCCACTTTTCAGACCAAGACATTAATTTATCCAAATCCTCCTGGAGTTCACTGTTATCCTCCTCAGAATGAATTATACGGCCTATTTTTGTATCATCAGCAAATTTATCCAATTTAAACCGTTATTTCTGTTCTTTCTTGGTTCGATATCCTAGTATTTTATTTAAAATCTCCTTTTTTTATGCCCATCATCCACTTGTACACCCGATGATATCTCCCCCCATTCTACGCTCCCCCAGAGAGGGAGATTCAAGCTCTAAGTCTATCTTCATACGGGAGATTTCTTTTTACTGTAAATCATTTTAGTCATTCTTCTTTGTATGTTCTCCAATGAATCTTTTCCATCCTGTAGTAAGGAGACCAAA
>WNWK01012635.1:0-58732 GCA_009830355.1 Cherax destructor
CAGCATACTCCACCAATATTCAAAGTCTCAAACTACTCACCGTAAAGAACATTCATACTTACTCTTGTGCCTACTACATATATAAAACTTTACACTAATATAAACCCTCTGCTCAAAACTCTCTCACCAACTTTAATAGGACCCATGACCACAACACACGACAGATCACTTTTTGATATACCCGTGTTCATATCAACCTATGTAAAAATTCTATGCACATAAAGGGCCCCAGAATCTGGAATTCATTACCAGTAAATATTAAGATAATCTTGTCTGAAAATCAATTTAAGACTCAACTCAAAAACCACCTACTCACCCAAACCTAAATGATCATGCTATAAACTACTTTGAAAAATGCTCATTGTTACTTTCCTATACGATAATCTCAATTTTTAATAATATGTTACTATTATGTTACCCCCTACTCATATTATAAGTTAATGTCAAAAATGCTCAATGTTATTTTCCTTAAGATAATCTCAATTCCATATTATCATTCAAGAATCTTAACACCTGTAACAATCTAAGATCTAATATCATTATATAATAATTTAAACAGTAAAATTTCATCATATTGTAATTTGGAAAATAATTTTTAACTAGAATAAACTCAATAAATTTCTCTAATATTAAGTACCTAGTTTTTAAGGACTAGAATAAGCTGCCCCTAATGCCATGGCATGTCAGTGGCTCTCCTTGCACTCAATTTACATTGTAACTTCCAATACCCATGTAACCTGCAATGAAATAAAATTTGTTTGTTTGTTTGTTTGTTTGTTTTATTATCTTTAGGAATGCACCTCTCCTCAACACTAGCATTCACTTTTTTATATATAACCCCATCTATAAACACATTAAACAGCTGTAGTGACATTATGTATGTCTGTCTAAGGCGTGCATTAACTGTAAAATACTCTTCTCCTTTCCTTCCTCTCTCCACACACTCCTCTCTCTTCCAAGTACAGTGGAACCTCGGTTTTCGTATGCCCAAGTTTGTATGTAAAACTATAGCTATTCTCTATAAAATGTATTTTTTGTTAATATTTCCCATAAGAAATAATGTAAATCCAATTAATCCATTCCAGACACCCAAAAATATTAACAAAAAATACATTTTATAGAGAATAACTATAGTTTTACATACAAACTAGGGCATACGAAAACTGAGGTTCCACTGTATATAAATATACCTCATAATTCTTGAATTTCAACTTTTGTATTCTCTTTCTTTCCATAATTGTTCGTTTAACATTATCATTATTCCTTCTTTAGCTTTTATTCTCTCAGATACTTTTGACTTACACCCATTTACTTCTTTTTTTTAATTCAAAACATTAATAATCAGTTCCATCTTAGCATCAGTACTATATCCATGCACAATCTCATAACCCAACTTCAAAAAATAATTTATTTTTCTTTAATTATTGCATGTAAAAAAGAAGTTTAAATTGAACACAGAAAAAGCAAAGTAATGAAAGTAAAGAGTAATGTAAACAGTGAAAGACTGGATATCAGAGTGGTAAGAAGTTTATAGGCTGTGAATGTCTTTAGATATGTGTGAATGGATTTTTTTTTTTTTTTTTTTAATTCGGCTATTTCCCATCGAGGCAGGGTGACCCAATAAGAAAGAAAAAACTTTCATCATCATTCAACACTCACCATCACTAATACATAATCACTGTCTTTGTAGAGGCGCTCAAATATGACAGTTTAGATGTCCCTCCAAACTGCCAATATCCCAAACTCCTCCTTTAAAGTGCAGGCATTGTACTTTCCATTTCCAGGACTCAAGACCGGCTAACCGGTTTCCCTGAATCCCTTCACAAAATATTACCCTGCTCACACTCCAACAGCTCATCGGGTCCCAAATGCCATTTGTCTCTATTCACTCCTATCTAACACACTCATGCTTGCTTGCTGGAAATCCAAGCCCCTTGCCCACAAAACCTCCTTTACCCCTCCCTCCAACCTTTTCGAGGATGACCCCTACCCCGCCTTCCTTCCCCTACAGATTTTTACGCTCTTTAAGTCATTCTACTTTGTTCCATTCTCTCTAAATGACCAAACCACATCAACAACCCCTCTTCAGCCCTCTTGACTAATACTTTTAGTAACTCCACAACTCCTCCTAATTTCCACACTCTGAATTCTCTGCATAATATTTGCACCTCACATTGCCCTTAGACACAACATCTCCACTGCCTCCAGCCTCCTCCTCGCTGCAGCGTTTACAACCCATGCTTCACACCCATATAAGAGTGTTGGTACCATATATATGTGTATATATGTGAGTGGTGCATTGAGGTATTTGTGGAGACAAAAAACGTTATCCATGGAGGCAAAGAAGGGAATGTACGAAAGTATAGTGGTACCAACACTCTTATATGGGTGTGAAGCATGGGTTGCAAATGCTGCAGCGAGGAGGAGGCTGGAGGCAGTGGAGATGTCCTGTCTAAGGGCAATGTGTGGTGTAAATATTATGCAGAAAATTCGAATGTGGAAATTAGGAGAAGGTGTGGAGTTACTAAAGTATTTGTCAGAGGGCTGAAGAGGGTTGTTGAGTGGTTTGGTCATTTAGAGAGAATGGATCAAAGTAGAATGACTTGGAGAGCGTATAAATCTGTAGGGGAAGGAAGGCGGGGTAGGGTCAGTCCTAGAAAGGTTGGAGGGAAGGGGTAAAGGAGGTTTTGTGGGGAGGGCTTGGACTTCCAGCAAGCATGTGTGAGCGTGTTAGATAGGAGTGAATGGAGACGAATGGTTTTGGGACATGACGATCTGTTGGAGTGTGAGCAGGGTAACATTTTGTGAAGGGATTCAGGAAACCAGTTAATTGATTTAGTTGGACTTGAGTCCTGGAAATGGGAAGTACAATGCCGGCACTTTAAAGGAGGGGTCTGAGATAGTGACAGCTGGGAGGGACTTTTCTCAGCTGTCGTATCTGAGCTCCTCTGCAAAGACAGTGATTATGTATGAGTGTGGTGAAAGTGTTGAATGATGATTAAAGTATTTTCTTTTTGGGGATTTTCTTTCTTTTTGTGTCACCCTGCCTCGGTGGGAGACGGCCGACTTGTTGAAAAAAAAAAAAAAGTCTTTATTACTGTATGCAAATACATACTTTTTTATGGTTATATGAATGGTATTTTTCCATAATTGCCAGGTCAGAGTGATGTTTGGCAATGGTGTGAGACCTCAGATCTGGACTCAGTTTACATCTCGTTTCAATATGCCTTGCATAGCTGAATTTTATGGAGCCACTGAAAGTATTTCAAACATTAGTAAGTGGTTATAGCTTATTAACTTAAAAATATCATTTTCATATTTTAAAGAATAGTTCTGTTAAAGATTTAAAAAAATATTTTGCTAATTCATGGTAGATACATGTGTATATTTTTAAACCAGAATGAAATGCAACCCATATCAATATGAAAATAAAATTTCCCTTACTGTAGCTCTTGCCAAGTTGAATTTATCCTTAATACAAGTTAATTTTTTAAAAAAGGAAGGTGCCACTGTTAAGTATAAAATACAGTGGTACCCCGACTTACGATATTTTTTCATTCAAGAATGCTGTTCAAGTGCCATTACCAAACGAATTTATCCCCATAAGGAATGATGTAAAATAGACTAGTCCTTTTAGACCCCCAAAATTACACTTACAAAAGCATTTAAAAAAATAAACTTACATAAAAGGGTGGGTTTGGGGACCATCGTAAGTCGGGGTACCACTGTACTGTGTATGGTATATGTGAATTTTATCAGGATGGTAAAAAATGCTGCATTGCATTTTAACTGCAGTTGCACAAATTCTTCAGTGAAAGCAATGCAGTATTGAAATGTAATAATTTCATTTGAATTAATTTTCCTCCTTCAATAAGGCATCCACATAGTATATTCCCAGCTAGCACCTCTACGTTTTGCTCTGTCATTCGTAAATAACTATACACCATACAACCACACATTTTATTTAGATTATTTTCATGGCCATGTTTAAAAATATTGATGGAATTTCAGTACAGTATATGGGGTTGATCTTTTGTAATCTTCATACTTGATTTCTTCATGAAACAACACCATTTTTATTGTGTTCATCTTTTTTGTCACTATTTATCATATGATTGTAAGTAGTGATGAATACATATTTCACCCTCATGTTTATAATGATCAAGCATTCTATATATTTTTAAAATTCTTCTCTTCAGGTAATTGTACATAAGTCTAGTGCTTCTGCCCAATACAGATTTACTGAACCAAATATCCTGTATTAGTCATAAAAAACTTCACTTAATGTTTGTCATTTGATAACTTAAATGTATTCTGTAGTGTTACAATGGAGTGAAAAATTAGATAAGTAACAAGAGAAGTTAAATGTATAATATAATTGCAATAAAAAAATTATTTTGGAAATTTATTGAGATTGTTGCAGGAAAAAAAAATCTTGTGTGGGTTTTCTTTTAGCAAGAAATGGGACAGAATTTATTACCATTAGAAGACTTCCAGAGATTGCTGAAGAAAAATACTTTCATGGCTAGAATTTCTCTCTTAAGCTATTTGATTTTTCATGGTTCATATGTATATAGAAACATACCAGGCTCTTTGGCTTGGTGCATTCCCTTTCGTTTCTCTTGTCGACATTCATTGGTTTGTGTCTACTGTGTTGACTCATATTTTTAAAAAGTAAGCTTCATGGCTTATTGGTGCAGCGTTGGGCTTCCTATTGCCAGCACCGCTGTTTAAGTCCCAGTCCATTCTTCTGTTTACTCTTTGACAGTCGTTTATTAGGACTTACCTTTCCTACCTAAGCCATGTGTGTTGTAAAAGTCAACTAAAATGCCGGGAGCAATGGGCTAGTAACCCCTTTTCCTGTATAGCCTCCTAAAAAAAAAAACTGTCAAAGTGGGATGTTTGAATGTATGTGGATGTAGTGCGAATGATAAGAAAGAGATGATTGTGGATGTTATGAATGAAAAGAAGCTGGATGTCCTGGCTCTAAGTGAAACAAAACTGAAGGGGGGTAGGAGAGTTTCAGTGGGGAGAAATAAATGGGATTACATCAGGGGTTTCTAATAGTTAGAGCTAAGGAAGGAGTAGCAATAATGTTGAAGGATAAGTTATGGCAGGAAAAGAAGGAATATTAATGTATAAATTCAAGGATTATGGGAGTAAAATAAGGGTTGGATGTGAAAAGTGTGTTATAGTAAGTGTTTATGCACCTGGAGAAGAGAGAAGTGTAGAGGAGAGAGAGAGATTTTGGGAAATGTTGAGTGAGTGTGTGGGGAATTTTGAACCAAGTGAGAGAGTACTTGTGGTTGAGGAACATAATGCTAAAGTGGGTAAAAATGTTGTAGAGGTAATAGTAGGTAAATTTGGGGTGCCAGGGGTAAATGAAAATGGGGAGCCATTAATTGAACTATGTGTAGAAAGAGGTTTGGTAATAAGTAATACATATTTTATGAAAAAGAGGATAAATAATTAGTATACAAGATATGATATAGCACGTAATGAAAGTAGTTTGTTAGATTATGTATTGGTGGATAAAAGATTGATGGATAGGCTTCAGGATGTACATGTTTATAGAGGGGCAATGTATATATCGGATCATTATCTAGTTGTAGCTGCAGTTAGAGTAAGAGGTAGATGGGACGAAAGGAAAATGGCAACAGTAAGTAAGAGAGAGGTGAACGTTTATAAACTAAGGGAGGTGGAAGTTAAGGTGATATAAGAAATTATTGGCAGAAATGTGGGCTAGTGCAAGTATGGGTAGTTGGGAGGGGGTTGAAGAGGGATGGGATAGTTTTAAAAATGCAGTATTAGAATGTGGGGTAGAAGTTTGTGGCTCTAGGAGGGTGGGTGCAGGAGGAAAGAGAAGTGATTGGTGGAATGATGAGGTAAAGGGTGTGATAAAAGAGAAAAAGGTAGCTTATGAGAGGCTTTTACATAGCAGAAGTGATATAAGAAGAGCAGAGTATATGGAGAGTAAAAGAAAGGTGAAGAGAGTGGTGAGAGAGTGCAAAAGGAGACCAAATGATAGAGTGGGAGAGGCACTGTCAAGAAATTTTGCTGAGAATAAGAAAAAAATTTGGTTTGAGATAAGGAAGTTAAGAAAGCCTAGGGAATGAATGGATTTGTCAGTTAAAAACAGAGTAGGGGAGTTAGTAGATGGGGAGCTGGAGGTAGAGGGCGGTAATATCTTGAAGAACTTTTAAATGTCGATGAAGAAAGGGAGGCAGTAATTTCATGCACTGGCCAGGGAGGTATAACATCTTTAAGGAGTGAAGAAGAGCAGGATGTGAGTGGGGGGGAAGTGCGTGAGGCATTACATAGAATGAAAGGGGATAAAGCAGCTGGAACAGACGAGATCATGACAAATGTTAAAAGCAGGGGAAGATATAGTGTTGGAGTGGTTGGTATTTTTGTTTAATAAATGTATGAAAGAGAGGAAGGTACCTAGGGATTGGCAGAGAGCATGTATAATTCCTTTATATAAAGGGAAGGGGGACAAAAGAAATGGTAAAAATTATAGGGGAATAAGTTTACTGAGTATACCAGGTAAAGTGTATGGTAGGGTTATTATTGAAAGAATTAGAGGTTAAACAGAGAGCAGGATTGCAGATGGGCAAGGAGGGTTTAGAATGAGTAGGGGATGTGTAGATCAGGTGTTTACATTGAAGCATATATGTGAACAGTATTTAGATAAAGGTAGGGAAGTTTTCATTGCATTTGTGGATTTAGAAAAGGCATATGATAAAGTGGATAGGGGAGTAATGTGGCAGAAGTTGCAAGTGTATGGAATAGGTAGTAAGTTACTAAATGTTATAAAAAGTTTTTATGATAGTGAGGCTCAGGTTAGGGTGTGTAGGAGAGAGGGATATTACTTCCCAGTAAAAGTAGGTCTTAGACAGGAATGTGTAATGTCACCATGGTTGTTTAACATATTTATAGCTAGGGTTGTAAAAGAAGTAAATGCTAGGGTGTTGGGGAGAGGGGTGGGATTAAATTATGGGGAATCAAATACAAAATGGGAGTTGACAGTTACTTTTTGCTGATGATACTGTGCTTTTGGGGGATTCTAAAGAAAAGTTGCAAAGGTTAGTGGACGAGTTTGGGAGGGTGTGTAAAGGTAGGAAATTGAAAGTGAACATAGATAAGAGTAAGGTGATGAGGGTATGAAATGATTTAGATAAAGAAAAATTGGATATCACATTGGAGGGAGGGAGTATGGAAGAAGTGAATGTGTTCAGATATTTTGGAGTTGACTTGTCAGCGGATTGGTTATGAAGGATGAGGTTAACCATAGAATTGATGAAGGAAAAAAGGTGAGTGGTGCATTGAGGTATCTGTGGTGACAAAGAATGTTATCCATGGAGGCAAAGAAGGGAATGTATGAGAGTATAGTGGTACCAACAATCTTATATGGGTGTGAAGCATGGGTTGTAAATGCTGCATTTAGGAAGGGCTGGAGGCAGTGGAGATGTCATGTCTAAGGGTAATGTGTGGTGTAAATATTATGCATAGAATTCGTAGTGTGGAAATTAGGAGGTGTGGAGTTACTAAAAGTATTAGTCAGATGGCTGAAGAGAGGCTGTTGAGGTGGTTTGGTCATTTAGAGAGAACATATAAATCTGTAGGGGAAGGAAGGCGGGGTAGGTGTCATCCTCGAAAAGGTTGGAGGGAGGGGTAAAGGAGGTTTTGTGGGCGAGAGGCTTAGACTTCCAGCTAGCGTTAATGAGCGTGTTAAATAGGAGTGAATGGAGATGAATGGTTTTTGTTACCTGACGAGCTGTTGGAGTGTGAGCAGGGTAATATTTTGTGAAGGGATTCAAGGAAACTGGTTTGCCAGACTTGAGTCCTGGAAATAGGAAGTACAATGTGTGAGTGATGGTGAAAGTGTTGAATGATGATGAAAGTTTTTTCTTTCTTTTTGGGTTTTTCTTTCTTTTTTTGGTCACCCTGCCTCGGTGGGAAATGGCCAACATGTTTAAAAAAAATGAAACATCATTAGCTGTGTGAAATAATTCCTCCCAATCTGATCTTTAAACTGCTTTCTAGGCTCGGTGGGAGATGACCATCATGATAAAAAAATTATATTTATATTGTTTTCTCTCTCATACCAACTTTAGTGAACATCGAGGGGAAGCCAGGTGCATGTGGCTTTGTGTCGTTGCTGTTTCGACATGCCTACCCTGCCTATTTGATCAAGATTGATGAGGAAACTGGTGAACCTCTCAGAGACAAAAATGGACTTTGTATTTTGTGTAAACCTGGTGAGAATTTGTTCCAAGTTGTCATGAAACTGATTTGTTTCTATCTCTGAAATATGAAAATGTTTAGGAAGCCTATGAGAAGTTGGGGTCCTTATAAGGATATAAGCAATACAAATTAATAGCGTATTCATTATTATAGAAATAATTGATTAAAAAGTATACTAAATATCATGATTTCTGTTAGCCTTTATTTATAAGACACATGAAGTTTTGGTGATAATTTACCAAGTTATCTCTTACAGGAGAAGCAGGGGAGTTTGTAGCGTTAATCAGAAAAAATCACCCAATTCTTGACTTTCACGGTTATGCTGACAAGAAGGCTACTGAAAAAAAGATAGCTAAAGATATAATGAAGAAGGGTGATGTGGCCTTCAGATCTAGTGAGTACTATACAAGCTCATTTGAGAATTTCACCAAGTTGCTTTTTATATTATGTAGAATGTTATCAGATTTTAATATATCTTTGTATCCTTAACATTGCATTCATATATATTGATATGCTAGTATAATAATCATTCTGAATTCACAGAGCTAGCTGGATTACATTTCTTATTAACATGTAGAGAGAATAGTCAATCATCCTGCTACCTGTTACTAAGATGTATTCATCCCTTTCCCCTTACCTGTTTACTACTAGACTGTCCAGTACTCTGGGTCAAGATTGATCAAACAATTTACTTCAAAATAGGTACATTACTTGGTAACAAGATTTCAAACACACTTCATTTTTCACATCCATAAATGATATCAAAGAAACTATAATTTTTATTTCTTCTTTAACAAACTAGCCATATCCCACCAAGGCATGGTGGCCCAAAAGTAAAAATCGAAAGTTTCTCCTTTTAAATTTAGTAATATACAGTGGACCCCCGAGTTTCGTAAACCCCGGAAATCGTACATTTATGTAAGTATAATATTGTAAGTGCTTGTGAAAAAGTATTTTTGGGGGTCTAAAATAGACTAACCTACGTGACATTTTTCCTTAAGGGAGTAAATTCGTTCGGTAATGGCACTTGAGCAGACTTCAGGAGTGAAGTTTTTACGAAACTCGGGGGTCCACTGTATACAGGAGAATGGGTTACTAGCCCCTTGCTCCTGGCATTTTAGTTGCCTCTTATGACACGCATGGCTTATGGAGGAAGAATTCTGTTCCACTTCCCCGTGCAGATAAAAAGGAAATAAACAAGAACAAGAGCTAGTAAGAAAATAGAAGAAAACTCAGAGGGGTGTGTATATACAGTGGACTCCCGGTTTTCGTGATTTTTTCGTTCCAGAATGCTGTTCAAGTGTCATTACCAAACTAATTTATTCCCATAAGGAATAATGTAAATTAGACTAGTCCTTTTAGACCCCCAAAAATACACTTACATAATTGTTCGAGTTTGGAGCATCACGAACACAGGGGGTCCACTGTATATGCTTGTACATTCAAGTGTAGTGTGACCTAAGTGCAAGTAGAAGTAGCAAGACGTACCTGAAATCTTACATGTTTATGAGACAGAAAAAAGACACCAGCAATCCAACCATCATGTAAAACAATTACAGGCTTCCGTTTTACACTCACTTGGCAGGACAGTAGTACCTCCCTGGGCAGTTGCTGTCTACCAACTTACTTCCTACTTACAAAATTTACATTGATTGTAATTTGTATGAATATATAACTATTGATCTCCATGGAGAAGTGGAAAAGAATTCTTTCTCTGCAAGCCATTCGTGTTGTAAAAGGCAACTAAAATGCTGGGAGCAAGGGGCTAGTAAGTCCTTCTCCTGTATAATTTTTTTTTTTTTTTTTTCAACAAGTCGGCTGTCTCCCACCGAGGCAGGGTGACCCAAAAAGAAAGAAAATCCCCAAAAAGAAAATACTTTCATCATCATTCAACACTTTCACCACACTCATACATAATCACTGTCTTTGCAGAGGAGCTCAGATACGACAGCTGAGAAAAGTCCCTCCCAGCTGTCACTATCTCAGACCCCTCCTTTAAAGTGCAGGCATTGTACTTCCCATTTCCAGGACTCAAGTCCAAATAAATCAATTAACTGGTTTCCCTGAATCCCTTCACAAAATGTTACCCTGCTCACACTCCAACAGATCGTCATGTCCCAAAAACCATTCGTCTCCATTCACTCCTATTTAACACGCTCACACATGCTTGCTGGAAGTCCAAGCCCCTCGCCCACAAAACCTCCTTTACCCCTTCCCTCCAACCTTTTCTAGGACGACCCCTACCCCGCCTTCCTTCCCCTACAGATTTATACGCTCTCCAAGTCATTCTACTTTGATCCATTCTCTCTAAATGACCAAACCACCTCAACAACCCCTCTTCAGCCCTCTGACAAATACTTTTAGTAACTCCACACCTTGCCACATATTGCCCTTAGACAGGACATCTCCACTGCCTCCAGCCTCCTCCTCGCTGCAGCATTTGCAACCCATGCTTCACACCCATATAAGTGTGTTGGTACCACTATACTTTCGTACATTCCCTTCTTTGCCTCCATGGATAACGTTTTTTGTCTCCACAGATACCTCAATGCACCACTCACTTTTTTTCCTTCATCAATTCTATGGTTAACCTCATCCTTCATAAACCCATCCGCTGACACGTCAACTCCCAAATATCTGAAAACATTTACTTCTTCCATAATCCCTCTCCCAATGTGATATCCAATTTTTCTTTATTTAAATCGTTTGATACCCTCATCACCTTACTCTTATCTATGTTCACTTTTAACTTTCTACCTTTACACACCTCCCAAACTCGTCCACTAACCTTTGCAACTTTTCTTTAGAATCTCCCATAAGCACAGTATCATCAGCAAAAAGTAACTGTGTCAACTCCCATTTTGCATTTAATTCTCCATAATTTAATCCCACCCCTCTCCCCAACACCCTAGCATTTACTTCTTTTACAACCCCATCTATAAATATATTAAACAACCATGGTGACATTACACATCCCTGTCTAAGACCTACTTTTACCGGAAGTAATCTCCCTCTCTCCTACACACCCTAACCTGAGCCTCACTATCCTCATAAAAACTCTTTACAGCCTTCAGTAACTTACTACCTATTCCATACACTTGCAACATTTGCCACATTGCTCCCCTATCCACTCTATCATATGCCTTTTCTAAATCCATAAATGCAATAAAAACTTCTCTACCTTTATCTAAATACTGTTCACATATATGCTTCACTGTAAACACTTGATCTACACATCCCCTACCCACTCTAAAGCCTCCTTGCTCATCTGCAATCCTACTCTCTGTCTTACCTCTAATTCTTTCAATAATAACCCTGCCATACACTTTACCTGGTATACTCAGTAAACTTATTCCCTATAATTTTACACTCTCTTTTATCCCCCTTCCCTTTATATAAAGGAACTATACATGCTCTCTGCCAATCCCTAGGTACCTTCCCTCTTTCATACATTTATTAAACAAAAATACCAACCACTCCAGCACTATATCCCCCTGCTTTTAACATTTCTGTCATGATTCCGTCAATTCCAGCTGCTTTACCCCCTTTCATTCTACGTAATGCCTCACGCACCTCCCCACACTCACATCCTGCTCTTCTTCACTCCTAAACGATGTTGTACCTCCCTGGCCAGTACATGAAATTACCGCCTCCCTTTTTCATCGACATTTAAAGTTCCTCAAAATATTCCCGCCATCTACCCAATACGTACCTCCAGCTCCCCATCTACTAACTCCCCTACTCTGTTTTTAACTGACAAATCCATTCGTTCCCTAGGCTTTCTTACCTTGTTTAACTCACTCCAAAATTTCTTCTTGTTTTCAGCAAAATTTCTTGACAGAGCCTCTCCCATTCTTTCATCCGCTCTTCTTTTGCACTCTCTCACCACTCTCTTTACCTTTCTTTTACTCTCCATATACTCTGCTCTTCTATTAACACTTCTGTTTTGTAAAACCTCTCATAAGCTACCTTTTTCTCTTTTATCACACCCTTTACTTCTTCATTCCACCACTCACTCTTCTTTCCTCCTGCACCCACCCTCCTATAGCCACAAACTTCTGCCCCACATTCTAATACTGCATTTTTAAAACTATCCCAACTCTCTTCAACCCCCCCACTACTCCTACTTGTACTAGCCCACCTTTCTGCCAATAGTTGCTTATATCTCACCCTAACTTCCTCCTCCCTTAGTTTATACACTTTTACTCTCTCTTACTTGCTGTTGCCATTTTCTTTTTGTCCCATCTACCTTTTACTCTAACTGTAGCTACAACCAAATAATGATCTGATATATCTGTTGCCCCTCTATAAACATGTACATCCTGAAGCCTACTCATCAACCTTTTATCCACCAATACATAATCCAACAAACTACTTTCCTTACGTGCTATATCATACCTTGTATATTTATTTATCCTCTTTTTCATAAAATATGTATTACTTATTACCAAACCTCTTTCTACACATAGCTCAATTAATGGTTCCCCATTTACATTTACCCTGGCACCCCAAATTTACCTACTACTCCATCCACAACATTTTTACCCACTTTAGCATTAAGATCCCCAACCACAATTACTCTCTCACTTGGCTCAAAACTCCCCACACACTCACTCAACATTTCCCAAAATCTCTCTCTCTCCTCTACACTTCTCTCTTCTCCAGGTGCATAAACACTTACTATAACCCATTTTTCACATCCAACCTTTATTTTACTCCACATAATCCTTGAATTTATACATTTATATTCCTTCTTTACCTGCCATAACTGATTATTCAACATTATTGCCACTCCTTCTTTAGCTCTAACTCTATTTGAAACCCTGATCTAATCCCATTTATTTCTCCCCACTGAAACTCTCCTACCCCCTTCAGCTTTGTCTCACTTAAAGCCAGGACATCCAGCTTCTTTTCATTCATAACATCTACAATCATCTCTTTCTTATCATTCGCACAACATCCACGCACATTCAAACATCCCACTTTGACGGTTTTCTTCTTCTTCTTTTAGTAAGCTATACAGGAAAAGGGGTTACTAGCCATTGTTCCCGGCATTTTAGTTGACTTTTACAACACGCATGGCTTACGGAGGAAAGATTCTTATTCCACTTCCCCATGGATATGAAAGGGAAAAGCAATAAGAACAAGAACTATTAAGATAAAATCAAAGAAAACTCAGATGAGTGTGTATACATAAACGTGTACATGTTTGCGTAGTGTGACCTAAGTGTAAGTATAAGTAACAAGACATACCTGAAATCTTGCATGTTTATGAGACAGAAAAAAGACACCAGCAATCCTACCATCATGTAAAACAGTTTCAGGTTTCTGTTTCACAGTCACCTGGCGGATGGTATCTCCGGGGTTGTTTCCAACCCTTCTTTCTTCAACGGGTTTCACGGGGAAGGAAACGAGTTCCTTACATTTAGTATTATTCAGAAGGCCTGCTAGGCATTTTAGGCGCCTCTTACGACACGCATGGCTTACGGAGGAAGAATTCTGTTCCACTTCCCCATGGAGATAAGAGGAAATAAGAACAAGAACTAGTAAGAAAATAGAAGAAAACCCAGAGGTGTGTATATATACCTTGTACATGAATGTGTAGTGTGACCTAAGTGTAAGTAGAAGTAGCAAGATGTACCTGAAATCTTGCATGTTTATGAGACAGAAAAAAGACACCAGCAATCCTACCATCATGTAAAACAATTACAGGCTTTCGTTTTACACTCACTTGGCAGGACGGTAGTACCTCCCTGGGCGGTTGCTGTCTACCAACCTACTACCTATAAATTACTAACTTTAAAAAGAAAAACTTTTGTTTTTCTTTTTGGGTCACCCTGCCTTGGTGGGATACGACTAGTTTGTTGAAAAAAATAAATTAAAACTATTGATCTCCAAGGGAAGTGAAAAAAAATTCTTCCTCCGTAAGCTAAGTGTGTCATAAGAAATGACTAAATTGCTGGGAGCAAGGGGTTAGTAACCCCTTCTCCTGGTTATGGCTGGTTTGTTGAAAAAAAAAAAAATATTAATTCTGGTAATTATTTTTATAGCATACAGTTATTCTTCCTGAGTTATATTGATGCATTCTAGGTGTTTTTGTGATGCCACATCCAATAGAACATTTAATATTTAGTTTAGTTGTCATTATCTGGTAGCTATCATCATAAAATTAACTCCTTAACTATGACATACCTGGGGAAAAAATTAAGTGTGTGTGGGCAAGGTAATGAAAAGGTGAAAAAAAAAATTTTGTAGAATGAAAGATTGCATTTTTATGAATCAAATAAGGCTAAAATGAGTGTAATGTGATAAAACCTTACGATTTTATGGTGTATTGAAGACAGCAGTAGTATTGCAAAAGTGCCAGTAATGTACAACGAATACGTATAATATTACGGTTGTTTCAAGGTGTGATACTCCTCAAAACATGGAAAATCTCCGCATTGTTTGACTGTTTGGTTATCCTGGTTGCTTTGTGGCTTAATTACACTCTTAGTACAAATCATTAAATTGTAATAAATTTGGAATGAATAAGTCATCTTTGTGTCACTTTCACCCTGAAAAATAATTTTGAGTTGTCTTTTGAAATTATTTAAATTTACACAACTTTTGGTTTATTCTGGTAGACCCTTACTGATTTTGTGCTTCTTTATTTACATAGCTTTTTATAGACTCAGATGCAAATATAAAACATAAAATAAATATTTCTTGTGTGATGCCCAAGAATTTTGCTGCAGTTCTCCAGGAAGAACCTTAATTCTGTATTGTGTCATTGTGTATTGGTATCATTGCTCTGAAGATATAAAATGAACAGTAGAATACATGAATGGCTTGTATATTTAATAAATTTAATGCTTTGAATAGACGTGGTTAGTGTTGTATGAAGTTAGCATTTAATATATCTGGTGGTAGTAATAAAAATGTAATAGAGGAATAGAAAAATGATTCTGTAGCTAACTTGCATGAAATTAAACTTTACAGTAGTTTTATTATTTAATATATGCTGGGTACATATATTATACCAGGTAGTAGGTTGGTAGACAGCAACCACCCAGGGAGGTACTACCATCCTGCCAGGTGACTGTGAAACAGAAACCTGAAACTGTTTTACATGATGGTAGGATTGCTGGTGTCTTTTTTTTTCTGTCTCATAAACATACAAGATTTCAGGTACGTCTTGCTACTTCTACTTACACTTAGGTCACACTACGCAAACATGTACACGTTTATGTATACACACTCATCTGAGTTTTCTTTGATTTTATCTTAATAGTTCTTGTTCTTATAATTTTTCCTTTTCCTTTCATATCCATGGGGAAGTGGAATAAGAATCTTTCCTCCGTAAGCCATGCGTGTTGTAAAAGTCAACTAAAATGCCAGGAACAATGGGCTAGTAACCCCTTTTCCTGTATAGCCTCCTAAAAAAAAAAAAAAAAAGAAGAAAACCGTCAAAGTGGGATGTTTGAATGTGCGTGGATGTTGTGCGAATGATAAGAAAGAGATGATTGTAGATGTTATGAATGAAAAGAAGCTGGATGTCCTGGCTTTAAGTGAGACAAAGCTGAAGGGGGTAGGAGAGTTTCATTGGGGAGAAATAAATGGAATTAGGTCAGGGGTTTCAAATAGAGTTAGAAATAAAGGAGTGGCAATAATGTTGAATAATCAGTTATGGCAGGTAAAGAAGGAATATAAATGTATAAATTCAAGGATTATGTGGAGTAAAATAAAGGTTGGATGTGAAAAGTGGGTTATAGTAAGTGTTTATGCACCTGGAGAAGAGAGAAGTGTAGAGGAGAGAGAGAGATTTTGGGAAATGTTGAGTGAGTGTGTGGGGAGTTTTGAACCAAGTGAGAGAGTAATTGTGGTTGGGGATCTTAATGCTAAAGTGGGTAAAAATGTTGTGGAGGGAGTAGTAGGTAAATTTGGGGTGCCAGGGGTAAATGTAAATGGGGAACCATTAATTGAGCTATGTGTAGAAAGAGGTTTGGTAATAAGTAATACATATTTTATGAAAAAGAGGATAAATAAATATACAAGGTATGATATAGCACGTAAGGAAAGTAGTTTGTTGGATTATGTATTGGTGGATAAAAGGTTGATGGGTAGGCTTCAAGATGTATATGTTTATAGAGGGGCAACAGATATATCAGATCATTATTTGGTTGTAGCTACAGTTAGAGTAAAAGATAGATGGGACAAAAAGAAAATGGCAACAGCAAGTAAGAGAGAGGTAAAAGTGTATAAACTAAGGGAGGAGGAAGTTAGGGTGAGATATAAGCAACTATTGGCAGAAAGGTGGGATAGTGCAAGTATGAGTAGTGGGGGGGGTTGAAGAGAGTTGGGATAGTTTTAAAAATGCAGTATTAGAATGTGGGGCAGAAGTTTGTGGCTATAGGAGGGTGGGTGCAGGAGGAAAGAGGAGTGAGTGGTGGAATGAAGAAGTAAAGGGTGTGATAAAAGAGAAAAAGGTAGCTTATGAGAGGTTTTTACAAAACAGAAGTGTTAATAGAAGAGCAGAGTATATGGAGAGTAAAAGAAAGGTGAAGAGAGTGGTGAGAGAGTGCAAAAGAAGAGCGGATGAAAGAATGGGAGAGGCTCTGTCAAGAAATTTTGCTGAAAACAAGAAAAAATTTTGGAGTGAGATAAACAAGGTAAGAAAGCCTAGGGAACAAATGAATTTGTCCGTTAAAAACAGAATAGGGGAGTTAGTAGATGGGGAGCTGGAGGTATTGGGTAGATGGCGGGAATAATTTGAGGAACTTTTAAATGTCGATGAAAAAAGGGAGGCGGTAATTTCATGTACTTGCCAGGGAGGTACAACATCGTTTAGGAGTGAAGAAGAGCAGGATGTGAGTGTGGGGGAGGTGCGTGAGGCATTACGTAGAATGAAAGGGGGTAAAGCAGCTGGAACTGACGGGATCATGCCAGGGGGGGATATAGTGCTGGAGTGGTTGGTATTTTTGTTTAATAAATGTATGAAAGAGGGGAAGGTACCTAGGGATTGGCAGAGAGCATGTATAGTTCCTTTATATAAAGGGAAGGGGGATAAAAGAGAGTGTAAAAATTATAGGGGAATAAGTTTACTGAGTATACCAGGTAAAGTGTATGGCAGGGTTATTATTGAAAGAATTAGAGGTAAGACAGAGAGTAGGATTGCAGATGAGCAAGGAGGCTTTAGAGTGGGTAGGGGATGTGTAGATCAAGTGTTTACAGTGAAGCATATATGTGAACAGTATTTAGATAAAGGTAGAGAAGTTTTTATTGCATTTATGGATTTAGAAAAGGCATATGATAGAGTGGATAGTGGAGCAATGTGGCAAATGTTGCAAGTGTATGGAATAGGTAGTAAGTTACTGAATGCTGTAAAGAGTTTTTATGAGGATAGTGAGGCTCAGGTTAGGGTGTGTAGGAGAGAGGGAGATTATTTCCCAGTAAAAGTAGGTCTTAGACAGGGATGTGTAATGTCACCATGGTTGTTTAATATATTTATAGATGGGGTTGTAAAAGAAGTAAATGCTAGGGTGTTGGGGAGAGGGGTGGGATTAAATTATGGAGAATTAAATGCAAGATGGGAGTTGACACAGTTACTTTTTGCTGATGATACTGTGCTTATGGGAGATTCTAAAGAAAAGTTGCAAAGGTTAGTGGACGAGTTTGGGAGAGTGTGTAAAGGTAGAAAGTTAAAAGTGAACATAGATAAGAGTAAGGTGATGAGGGTATCAAACGATTTAAATAAAGAAAAATTGGATATCACATTGGAGAGAGGGATTATGGAAGAAGTAAATGTTTTCAGATATTTGGGAGTTGACGTGTCAGCTGATGGGTTTATGAAGGATGAGGTTAACCATAGAATTGATGAAGGAAAAAAGGTGAGTGGTGCATTGAGGTATCTGTGGAGACAAAAACGTTATCCATGGAGGCAAAGAAGGGAATGTACGAAAGTATAGTGGTACCAACACTCTTATATGGGTGTGAAGCATGGGTTGCAAATGCTGCAGCGAGGAGGAGGCTGGAGGCAGTGGAGATGTCCTGTCTAAGGGCAATGTGTGGTGTAAATATTATGCAGAAAATTCGGAGTGTGGAAATTAGGAGAAGGTGTGGAGTTACTAAAAGTATTTGTCAGAGGGCTGAAGAGGGGTTGTTGAGGTGGTTTGGTCATTTAGAGAGAATGGATCAAAGTAGAATGACTTGGAGAGCGTATAAATCTGTAGGGGAAGGAAGGCGGGGTAGGGGTCGTCCTAGAAAAGGTTGGAGGGAAGGGGTAAAGGAGGTTTTGTGGGCGAGGGGCTTGGACTTCCAGCAAGCATGTGTGAGCGTGTTAGATAGGAGTGAATGGAGACAAATGGTTTTTGGGACATGACGATCTGTTTGAGTGTGAGCAGGGTAACATTTTGTGAAGGGATTCAGGGAAACCAGTTAATTGATTTAGTTGGACTTGAGTCCTGGAAATGGGAAGTACAATGCCTGCACTTTAAAGGGAGGGGTCTGAGATAGTGACAGCTGGGAGGGACTATTCTCAGCTGTCGTATCTGATCTCCTCTGCAAAGACAGTGATTGTGTGTGAGTGTGGTGAAAGTGTTGAATGATGATGAAAGTATTTTCTTTTTTGGGATTTTCTTTCTTTTTGGGTCATCCTGCCTCGGTGGGAGACGGCCGACTTGTTGAAAAAAAAAAAACATATATTATATATCTAGGTATACATATATTTACAGGTGATATTCTCATCATGGATGAATTGGGCTACTTGTACTTTAAAGACCGTACAGGTGACACTTTCCGGTGGCGTGGTGAGAATGTTTCATCGACAGAAGTTGAGGGAGTGGTTTCCAAGGTGACTGGAAATAAAGATGCTGTTGTGTATGGAGTTGAGGTATGTAGGTGTCATATAATGATGCATAACATAAAATAAAAATGACTATATTTCAATTTCATTTGATATGTATTGGTGCATTTATTTTGGATAGAGACATTGTATGCTGTGTAACCTGTATAAATGATTGCCTATTTTGCTTTTTATTAGGAATCCACAATTGTAAAGGTAGGTTGCCTGTTTGTAAATTGATAATATTTTTTTTAGGTATCTAAAATTGTATAGGTGCCATGCATGTTGTAAGAGCCGACTAAAATGCTGGTAGCAAGGGACTAGTAACCCCTTCTCCTGTATAAACGTTTTACTAAATGTAAAAAAAGAATGTATTCTTTTTCAAGTTACCCTACCTTAGTGGGAGATGGCTGGTGTGTAAAAAAAAATTATGGGTCGAGATTTATATTTTTTTGTTTTCTGTATTCAAAAATGGAATTTTAACCTATGGTCATGCAGTAGGTTTTGGAAGCTGTATTTATGCACCAAAGTTCAGTTACATTAACAAAAATTTAGTAATAAAAAGTATGTCTTGAAGTCTCCAGATCCCTCTTAGGGTCTACTGCCCTGTCTGAATAAGAAAAAGTGACTATACTATGGGGAAAAAAAATGTTAAAAAGAGATCTCTGTAGTGATTTTTTGCCTTTTTGATTACATTTTTTTTTTTCAACAAACTGGCCATATCTTACCAAGGCATGATGGCCTAAAAAGAAAAATTCAAGTTTCTCTTTTTAACTTTAGTAATGTATACAGGAGAAGGGATTACTAGCCCCTTGCTCCTGGCATTTTAGTCACCTCTTACAACACGCATGGCTTATGGAGGAAGAATTCTGTTCCACTTCCCTATGGAGATAAGAGGAAATGAATAAGAACAAGAACTAGTAAGAAAATAGAAGAAAACCCGGAGAGTGTGACCTAAGTGTAAGAAGAAGTAGCATGACGTACCTGAAACCTTGCGTGTTTATGAGACAGAAAAAAAGACACCAGCAATCATACCATCATGTAAAACAATTACAGGTTTCCATTTCACACTCACTTGGCAGGTCAGTAGTACCTCCCTGTGTGGTTGCTGTCTACCAACCTACTACCTAGGTGATCACATCTATATTTTGGGTAATTTATTAGTAAAGGTTTTGAATGGTGCATCAAATATTTGGATCACTTGAAGATTTGCTCCCCAAGAAAAATATTAATATACATACATGTCTTCTTCTTTCAACATGTCGGTTGTTTCCCACCGAAGTGGGGTGGCCTAAAAGGAAAAAACGAAAGTTTTTTTACATTTAGTAATATATACAGGAGAAGGGGTTACTAGCCCCTTGCTCCCGGCATTTTAGTCGCCTCTTACGACACACATGGCTTACGGAGGAAGAATTCTGTTCCACTTCTGTTCCACATGTATACATATGTAATTATTTGAATTTTGATAGTCCAAGTTTGTATTTTGCTCCAAAACTTATATAGCAACCTACCTTTGATGGGTTTGAGAGTTTTCCTATTTCATACCCAGGCCCTGGGCCAGGCTTGTCTGGTGTTTGCTGGCCAACCAGGCTATTGCTGCTGGTGACCCAATGGCCCACATATCCATTACAACCTGTTTAATCTGGCATATAACCTACGCTCGGTGAAATTTGCATACATTAATTTGAAATAACTTGATTTACCTACCCTTTACAAGCATTTGTATATTTAACTATACAGTGGTACCTCGGGTTACAAGCTTAATTCGTTCCAGAAGGCTGTTCGAGTTCCGATACCAAACGAATTTGTTCCCATAAGGAATAATGTAAATTAGATTAATCCGTTTCAGACCCCCAAAAATACACTTACAAAGGCACTTACATAATTGTTCGAGTTGGGAGCTGTTCATTTGACGAGGTACCACTGTATTTCCAAGTTTTTCTTGGAGAGAAGAATCTTCAGGTTATCCTGATACTCTGTAATAATTCTTCAGGTACCAGGAGCTGAAGGTCGGGCTGGAATGGCAGCAGTTGTTGACCCAGAGGGTGAGCTTAACCTACAGAGCTTTAAAGAGGGCATCAAGGAGGCCTTACCATCTTATGCTTGTCCACTCTTCCTAAGAGTACTGCAGGAAATTGATGTTACAGGTGAGTGTGTGTGTATGAGGCACGTACATACTGTATATAGATGTTGTTTTAGCCATTATTCCAACCGAGTCGTTAAGAGCTTATCCAGAAGCTCGGTATGAACTTTGATGTGTAAGAGAATCTTGTTATATCCTGTGTTTCATTTTTAGTGTTCAGTATATTTTTAGGGAGATTCCTCAGATATTAAGGATTTCCTTTTTTTTATTTGTCTTTATTTTTCTCTCTCTCCCATCCTCTTGAAGAAGACTTGTGTTATGTCTTTGTTGTAAGAACATAAATCTTACATAATTATAGTGGCAACGTGTTTTTAGCATCATCAACCTGCATTGCTAATTTTTGGCTGCTTGTGCTCTATAATACCTATTTGTAAAGCCGTGTGTGGAATTTGTCTTTACCACTTCCATGTTCAATTCAGTTCACTTCCCTGAGACTAAATAAGCACTTCTTAGCATCTCTCTTGACTTTTTTTTTAACACGCCGACCATTTCCCACCGAGGCAGGGTGACCCAAAAAGAAAGAAAAAACTTTCATCATCATTCAACACTTTCACCATCACTGTTATGCAGAAAGTGGGATTCCCTGGGGGCTGGGCCTTGTCTAAGGGCAAAGGTAAAAGTTACACAAATCACATGTACAACTAGGCCACCCAGGACTATCCCAGTCAAAACAGAAAGCTCTAAACCAGCCTGTATTAAATCAATGGGTTCGTTATCGGAGGGTTCAGGGAAAATTCCTGATTAGAAAAATATACATTTATTAGTATTAACACTATATACACACACACCCCAGAACAACACTCCCACATTTCTCTTGGCCTTTTATTGGCCTAAACACCCAAATAAGGGTACATAAGGAGCCAGCAGGATGGAGAGTTAGAGCAACACAAAGACACACATGTACCTATGGGGTCGGTGCCCAGCAGATGCCGTCCCCGACTCCTCCCAAGACCATCTCATCTTATTTCATCAGTCCTCACTCATCCCACAGAGCCCTGACCATATCAGAGCCCAGGGGAGCATACTGGTAAACAATAAAAGAGCCTGTGGTTGGAGTTGCCTAAACAAAAAGAGTGAAAAACTTAGCTCAGATACATGGCGCCTCGCCAGCATCTTCACTGCATGCTGCTTCCTACGTGACTACCTCACGCCAAGCTCACCACCGCTATCCCGACACTTGGAAAATAAGTCCTGGCAGGATTTCATTACATTTCCCAGTTTAAACTACTTTACAGTACCCACAAAATGCATAGCATATTTCTAAAATTATGGTTGACATTTATCCATACTTCATACATTATGATTTACAGTTTTTTTTTTTTTCAACAAGTCGGCCGTCTCTCACCGAGGCAGGGTGACCCAAAAAGAAAATACTTTCATCGTCATTCAACACTTTCACCTCACTCATACATAATCACTGTCTTTGCAGAGGCGCTCAGATACGACAGTTTAGAATAGTCCCTACAAACTGTCACTATCCCAGACCCCTCCTTTAAAGTTCCAGGACTCAAGTCCGGCGAAATCTATAATAACCGGTTTCCCTGAATCCCTTCACTAAATATTACCCTGCTCACACTCCAACAGCTCGTCAGGTCCCAAAAACCATTCGTCTCCATTCACTCCTATCTAACACGCTCACACACGCTTGCTGGAAGTCCAAGCCCCTTGCCCTCAAAACCTCCTTTACCCCTCCCTCCAACCTTTTTGAGGACGACCCCTACCCCTCCTTCCTTCCCCTACAGATTTATACGCTCTCCAAGTCATTCTACATTGATCCATTCTCTCTAAATGACCAAACCACCTCAACAACCTCTCTTCAGCCCTCTGACTAATACTTTTAGTAACTCCACACCTCCTAATTTCCAAACTCCGAATTCTCTGCATAATATTTACACCACACATTGCCCTAGACAGGACATCTCCACTGCCTCCTTGCTGCAGCATTTACAACCCAAGCTTCACACCCATATAAGAGTGTTGGTACCACTATACTTTCATACATTCCCTTCTTTGCCTCCATAGATAACATTTTTTGTCTCCACAGATACCTCTAATGCACCACTCACCTTTTTTCCTTCATCAATTCTATGGTTAACTTCATCCTTCATAAACCCATCCGCTGACAAGTTAACTCCCAAATATCTGAAAACATTCTCTTCTTCCAATCTCCCTCTCTCCAATGTGATATCCAATTTTTCTTTATCTAAATCGTTTGATACCCTCATCACCTTACTCTTATCTATGTTCACCTTCAACTTTCTACCTTTACACACCCTCCCAAACTCATCCACTAACCTTTGCAACTTTTCTTTAGAATCTCCCATAAGCACAGTATCATCAGCAAAAAGTAACTGTGTCAACTCCCATTTTGTACTTGATTCCCCATAATTTAATCCCACTCCTCTCCCCAACACCCTAGCATTTACTTCTTTTACAACCCCATCTATAAATATATTAAACAACCATGGTGACATCACACATCCCTGTCTATGACCTACTTTTACCGGGAAGTAATCTCCCTCTCTCCTACACACCCTAACCTGAGCCTCACTATCCTCATACCTATTCCATACACTTGCAACATCTGCCACATTGCTGCCTTATCCACTTTATCATAGGGAAATATAATAATAGCATTTACTTAGCATAACAATACTGCTTCCTTAACCTATTGAACCACGAACTGTCTTAAAACACATGAAACATCATAAAATATTGTATATACATTCTTTCTTCTTTCAACACGTCGGCCGTTTCCCACCGAGGCAGGGTGGCCCAAAAGGAAAAACGAAAGTTTCTCCTTTTACATTTAGTAATATATTCAGGAGAAGGGGTTACTAGCCCCTTGCTCCCGGCATTTTAGTCGCCTCTTACGACACCCATGGCTTACGGAGGAAGAATTCTGTTCCACTTCCCCATGGAGATAAGAGGAAATAAGAACAAGAACTAGTAAGAAAATAGAAGAAAACCCAGAGGGGTGTGTATATATATGCTTGTATAGTACATGAATGTGTAGTGTGACCTAAGTGTAAGTAGAAGTAGCAAGATGTACCTGAAATCTTGCATGTTTATGAGACAGAAAAAAGACACCATCATGTAAAACAATTACAGGCTTTCGTTTTACACTCACTTGCCAGGACGGTAGTACCTCCTTGGGCGGTTGCTGTCTACCAACCTACTACCTAGATGTATATACAGTCATCCCTTGGTTTTCGCTTGTCCCAGTTTTCGCCGATTTTGGTTTTCGCCGACTTTTTTCAGGGAAAATTTGTCTTAGTTTTCGCCGATTGTTTTAGTTTTCGCCGACCATATGGGACCTGTCCACTAGTGCCGCACACATACAAAGGCCGTAGGCCCGCCACCCACGCACCTCCCACGCACATTGTCATGCAGTCTAGCATTGTTTATGCTTGAGTGAACATCACCCCAGGAGTTTATACAAAACATTTATTAACAATTCATTGTTTTTGGCCCTTGATTATTGTGTGTGACTACTAAATAAGCTACCATGGGCCCAAAGAAAGCTCCTAGTGCCAGTTCTTTGGTAAAGAAAGTGAGGAACACCATAGAACTGAAGAAAGAAATAATAGAAAAATATGATAGTGGTGTACGTATTGCCGAGCTCGCCAGGATATACAAGAAAAACCCATCAACCATCAGTTCCATTGTGGCAAAGAGAAAGGAAATCACGGAAGCTAATGTTGCGAAAGGGGTGAATACGATAACGAAACAGAGATCACAAACAATGGAAAATATGGAGAAATTGTTATTGGTGTGGATAAACCAAAAACTGCTAGCGGGTGATAGTGTTGTGCAATCCATCATATGTGAAAAAGCAAGGCTGTTGCATGCCGATCTTGTAAAGAAAATGCCTGGAACCAGTGTTGAGGTTTATGAATTTAAGGCCAGCAAAGGCTGGTTCGAAAACTTCAAGAAGCGAACTGGCATACACAGTGTTGTAAGGCATGGTGAGGGTGCCAGTTCAGATAAAGATGGGGCTGAAAAATTTGTGCGTGAGTTTAAAGAATATGTAGAGGCAGAAGAATTTAAACCCCAACAAGTGTTTAATTGTGGAAACAGGCCTCTTTTGGAAGAAAATGCCAAGGAGGACCTACATCACACAGGAGGAAAAGGCAATGTCAGGACACAAGCCTATGAAAGACAGGCTAACTCTTATGTTATGTGGGAACGCTAGTGGGGATTTAAAAGTGAAGCCTTTACTCGTGTATCACTCTGAAAATCCCAGAGTGTTCAGCAAATACAGTGTTGACAAAGGTAAATTGTGTGTGTTTTGGAAGTCTAATGCTAAGGCATGGGTCACTAGGGAAATTTTCCTGGAATGGTTTAATCAAGTGTTTGGCCCCAGTGTGAAGAAATATCTATTGGAGAATAAATTGCCACTTAAGTGCCTCCTGGTAATGGACAATGCTCCTGGTCATCCTCAAGACTTGGAAGACCAAATGCCTAAGGAATTCAGATTTGTAAAAGTGAAGTTCTTGCCTCCTAACACCACTCCTCTCCTCCAGCCCATGGACCAGCAGGTCATTGCAAACTTTAAAAAACTGTACACCAAAGCAATGTTTCAAAGGTGCTTTGATGTAACCTCAGACACTAGATTGAAGGAAGGGTCACTTCGATATCTTCCATTGCATAGGCCTTATAGATAAAGCTTGGCAGGGAGTGACCTCCAGGACGATGAACTCTGCTTGGAGAAAGTTGTGGCCAGATTGTGTACAAGAGAGGGATTTTGAAGGGTTTGAAGCTAACCCTGATGAGCCTATGGAAGTTGTGGAAAGTATTGTGGAATTGGGGACTTCTATGGGGTTGGATGTGAATGGAGAGGATGTGGAAGAGTTGGTGGAGGACCACAATGAAGATCTAACCACTGAAGAGCTGCAAGAGCTTGAGCTTCAACAACAACAAAACAGATCTGAGGAAATTGCTTCAGTGGAGGAAGAAAGATGTAAGGTGCCTTCTTCAGAGATTAAGGAGATTTGTGCAATGTGGAGTAGGGTGCAATCATTTGTGGAGGAACATCACCCTGACAAAGATGTTGCAATCTGTGCTGGCTACATTTACAATGACAATTCCATGTCCCATTTTAGGGACATTTTAAAGAGCCGCCAGATACAGAGCTCTCTGGAGAGATATTTAGTGCCACAGGTGTGCAGTGAATCACAAGCTGGTCCTAGTGGGATTAATAGACAAAGAAGGGAAGTGACCCCAGATGAGGACTTGGTACCTAGAGTCCTTATGGAGGGGGATTCCCCTTCCAAAAATTAGGGTTTCTACCCTCTCCCCTCCTATCTCTCTTCCATCCAACAACATCAGTCTTCAGTAAGGGTAAGTGCCACATTCATTTCATTCATTTGTGCATGTAAATCTATCTTTAAGGCCCCCAAAAAAAAAAATTCAAAACTTCTGGGTTTCTGAAACGGATTAATTGAATTTCCATTATTTCTTATGGGGAAAATAGTTTTGGTTTTCGCCGATTTTGGTTTTAGCCGATCCATCTGGAACGGATTAAAACCGAAAACCGAGGGATGACTGTACATGTTATGGTTTAATAACAAATAATGAACAAACAAAACACTCACCACTCATAAGGTTAGGCAGACGAACTCTGACAACTTGTGATGATGATGGTGATGATAGCCATTTAGTTACTGATGGCAGTTGAATGGAGGCAATTATATGGAGTGTAACTGCCCTACACTTGTCTAGCAATTTCACCTTCTCCCCCAGATTCATGACTTTCTTTGAGCGCTTAGGGGTTGGCTCATCAATAGCAATTGCTGCTTGCTTTGTGGCCATACTTGCACCACCACACAAACACACGTGTACGGTAGGACACGAACAGTAACTGGACACGGCCGACGCGAACAGTAACTGGACAATGACTGAGTGAGTGGCGGGCTGTCGGTTGAGGGAGTAAGAGGGAGGGTAGTAGGGATGTGGCGGGAAGCGTTTTCCCGTACTTTTTTCCCGCATTTGTTTGGTAAATATGATTGGGTGACTGGGCATTCGTGAATGTTCGAAGCTCGCAAAAGTGGAACTCGTGAAAGTGGAGGGCTAGCTGTAGTGTAAGCGCTCCTCTGGCAAGACAGTGATGGAGTGGACGATGGTGAAAGTTTTTCTTTCTCGGGCCACCCTACCTTGGTGGAAAACAGCTGATGTGTTAATAAAAAAAAATAATAAAAACAACTTAACTTGAAGAGGGAGGATTAGCACATTTTGTAAGAGTGCCTGACCAATTCTTTCTGGAATCTGATCAGGTTTCCCTGTAGCCTGACCAGGGGCCTCCCCATAGTACCAGACTAGGTCTGACCATGGTTTCCTGGTACCTGACCATCACAGATGATGGAACTGGCTACAGCATTATTAAATTTATCTGTGCATTTAAGATTAAATACATTTAACAAGTGTGGTTTTTGCCTTTGTTTCAAGATGTAGGAACATTAGAAAGAAGGAACACTGCAGCAGGCCTACTGACCCATGCGAGGTAGGTCCATCACTCCCCGGCTTAAACCTGAGTACCTGGAGTTAACCCTCTGCAGGTAAACTCCAGGTAGTCAGGTCACTTCCACTTAAGGAAGGAGCACAGCATAAGACCTAGTAGCACAAGCTAGTCAGGTCCAACTCACACCCACCCACACCCACTCATGTATTTATCTAATCTATTTTTAAAACTACACAACGTCTTAGCTTCTATGACAGTACTCGGGAGTTTGTTCCACTCATCCACAACTCTATTACCAAACCAGTGCTTTCCTGAATCTGAACTTTTCCAACTTGAAACCATTGCTGCGAGTCCTGTCTTGGCTGGATATTTTCAGCACGCTATTTACATCCCCTTTATTTATTCCTGTTTTCCATTTATACACCTCAATCATATCCTCCCTAATTCTACGCCTTATAATTTTTCGTGAAAATTTCACATTGAAACCTTGACATATGCTTGGCAATGTGTAGTATATAGATATATCAAATAGACAAGCCATCAAAGGAGGACTGAACCAAAATATAAAATTATTCAGAACTTGAAAGATACATTAGGAAAAAGTAAGGAATAAAAACACCTTTTTGTATGGAGTAGCAATCAGGGTTGTGGAGTCGGAGTCCTGGAGTCGGAAGCAATTCTTAGGTTGCTGGAGTCGGAGTCAGTAAAAATGTGCTGTCTCCGACTCTTAACCCTTTGGGGGTCGACAGGCCTTCTCGGAAACTTGTTCTCAGGGTCGAAAATTTTTTGGAAAAAAAAAAAGTTTCTTATGAAATGATAAGAGAATCTTTTTCCGATTATTATGACACCAAAAGTATGAAATGTGATTGAAAACTTACGGAATTATGCTCTCACAAAGTTATCGGTCTCGACGATGGTTATGCATCGGCGATTTCGCCCACTTTGAGCCCTATTTTTGGCCAATTCCAATGTTCCAGTCCACTAAAATCATAGCTATTTCGCTAGAACTCCATTTCTTCTATCGATTGAGTACAAGAAACCGCCCATTTACCAATTTCAACTACCCAAAATAGTGGTCAGAAAATGGCAATTTGGCCGATTTCACACAAATTTCAAACGATGCCAATTTCAAAATGGGGTCCAGAATAAACAAGGCAGACATTCCTGGCACCAAAATAACATCTTCTCTGTTCATTAGTCACGTCTCCATGCCCCTCTTACATTACTTTTGCTTTCCATTCTGAATTTTTATTCTCTCAAAAAATAGAAGATTTACTGTTATGTATACAACTGTATCATTGTAAAAATGGTATAAATAATATCAGCGCACTTGTGGAAGAATATTAGACTCGCCAGTTGATGTGTATTGGACACATGGTGTGATTTGTTTACTCTTGAACATCGTCAAAAATCGAACATTTTTGCTACTTTGAGCTCAATTTCAAGGTACTTGTCATTCTCAAACCAATCAAAATCATCTCTATTTCTGTAATATATCTTACATTCTATCAAATGAGACCAAGAAAACGAGAATACATCAATAAATACCATACGAAAATAGACTGCAAAGTCTCTGTTTTAAACGAAAAAAAGCGGTCAGAGTTTTTTTTTCTCATTATGCAGTGTGTGTTGCAGGAATTTTTTTATACTTCGCACACTGACCACACAGACCCATTCTTTCATATGTAGGCCTACCAGCCGTTACCCACTTAATTTGAGGCCGCTAGAATTTACGCGTACTAGTACGGCACCGACTCTGGCGCGTAAAACGTACTAGTACGGCACCGACCCTGAAAAAGTTGATAAATTTAAATTGTATAGAAATTAAACAATACTTTAATCTGGAAATGGAGGGGTTATGTACCTAATTGAGGTCATTTCTTTTCAAATGGTTATTTATTAAGTTGTTTTAGGTGTTCACTTGCTTTTTACTCTTTTTATAGTTTTAACTTTGAACTCTTTTTAGTAATATCAAAGGATGTACTTCAGATTTTTTAACTATTAGAGAAAGATGTTTCTGACTCAAAATTTTTTTTTATACGTATTTTCTTTTACATCCTATTACTTTATACTTGATACTCTTTTTATGAAAATATAACTCATTGTTCGCCTTTTTCAAGTTTTGTCTTTTGTTTAACTATAAGATTGCTGAATGTTTGTAATTTCTTTAATAAATAAAATAAAAAAGCCAGAATGGCATTGCTATAGCATTTAGAGCCAAGCTTTACCAGGTTACTGAGCTTTTATGTTGCATGCTTGCAATCCATATATAATTTAGTTTATTTAAAATTTATTTCCAGTATCAATATACATAATTAAAGGAGTCAAAGTCGGAAGTGCCATAAATAAGGAGTTGGAGTTGGACTCAAAGGTTTCATGTGCCAACTCCACAGCCCTGGTAGTAATATCAGTTCTACTTATGAATGGCAAATCTGGAAAAGTGCATGGAATAAAAAGGAACAGACAAATATACAATGAAAAAAATAAGGAAAACCACAGAGATAAGCAGTTACTGAAGTTTTATATAAGGTGTATTAAAACTTTATAACATATATTTGCTCATATTTAAAAAACTTGTGTGGGACGAGATATAGTCACCTCTTCAATCTTGATAATGTTTTTAATCTTTCATTGTTTTATTAAATTTTCATTTTATATTTCAGGCACTTTTAAGCTGAAGAAATTGTCACTGCAGAAAGAAGGCTTTAATCCCACCATCATAAAAGACAAGCTTTATTTCTTTGATGGGAAACTTGGGAAGTATGTAGAACTTACTGTTGAACTCTTCAACAAAATTGACAGAGGACAAGCCGGCTTGTAAAAGCACTTTTGAAAAATATTACATCTCATTTCTGATTTTTTTTTTTTTTTTTTTTTTTTTTTTAAATTTGAATTTTGAAGTCTATGCACTTCCAGTAAGACAGCTGTTGAATGAACAATGGTGAATGTTTCTCTCTTTGGGTCACCCTACCTTGTTGTGTAATAGTCTATGAATTGATTACTAAAAAACATGAAAGAAATTTTAAAGTTAAGTTGTTTCAATTTACATGAATATAGTACAGATGATGAGAAAAATAGATTTTTAACGTTATAAATGAAGGGAAGCTCGATATCCTGGCACTAAGCAAAACAAAGTTAAAAGGGGTGAGAGAATATCAATGGGAAGGAGTAAATAGAGTTTAATCAGGTGCCTGAGAGAATTAGAACTAATGACGGGATAGCAGTATACTATTAAATGATCAACTAAGAGAAAGGAGGGGGTATAGGTGTTTGAAGTTCAAGAATTATGTGGATTAGAAGAAAAATGGGATGTGAGATGTGGATTATAGTAAGTGTTTATGCACCTAGTGGATGAAAGGAATAAGTGAATGTAAACTAAGGGGGTTTTGAAAAAAAGGAATAATTGTTATGGGGAACTTAAATGCTAAAGTGGAAGAGACTTCTAGATGGCTTAGTAGGTAAGTTTATAGTTCCAGGGATAAATGATAAGGGGGCCTCTAATGAAATTATGTATAGAAAATGTTTAATAAAAGGTAATACTGTACTTATTTTAAGTAAAGCTATGATATAGTGTTCAGTGACAGCAGTTAACCCTTTGGGGGTCGGTGCCGTACTAGTACGTTTTACGAGCAGGGGTTGGTGCCGTACTAGTACGCCCAAATTCTAGCGGCCTCAATTTAAGCAGAAAACGTCTGGTAGGCATACATATGAAAGAATGGGTCTGTGTGGTCAGTGTGCGCAATATAAAAAAAATCCTGCAGTACACACTGCAAATTGAGAGAAAAAAAACTCTGACCGTTTTTTTCGATTAAAACAGCGACTTTGCAGTCGATTTTCGTATGGTATATATTGATGTATTCTCGTTTTCTTGGTCTCATTTGATAGAATGGAAGATATATTACAGAAATAGAGATGATTTTGATTGGTATGACAATGACAAGTACCTTGAAATTGAGCTCAAAGTAGCGAAAATGTTCGATTTTTGACGATGTTCAAGAGTAAACAAATCACACCATGCCTCCAATACACATCAACTGGCGAGTCTTATTTTCATGCACAAGTGCTCTGATATTATTTGTACCATTTTTACAATGATGCAGTTGTATACATAACAGTAAATCTTCTATTTTTGTGAGAATAAAAATTCAAAATGAAAAGCAAAAGTAATGGAACAGGGGCCTGGAGACGTGACTAATGAACAGAGAACATGTTATTTTAGTGCCAGGAATGTCTGTCTTGTTTATTCTGGACCCTATTTTGAAATTGGCATCGTTTGAAATTTGTGTGAAATTGGAAAATTGTCATTTTCTGACCACTATTTTGGGTAGATGAAATTGGTAAATAGGCAGTTTCTTGTACTCAATCGATAGACGAAATGGAGTTCTATCGAAATAGCTATAGTTTTAGGAGACTGAAACATTGGAATTTGTCGAAAATAGGGCTCAAAGTGGTCAAAATCGCCGATGCGTAAGTGTCATGGCTACCGATAACTTCGCGAAAGCATAATTCCGTTAGTTTTCGATCAAATTTCATAATTTTGGTGGCGTTATGATCGGAAATAGATTCTCTATCATTTCATAAGAAAAAAGTAATTTTTTTTTTTTTCCAAAAATTTTTCGACCCCAGGAACACTTTCCTGAGAAGGCCTGTCGACCCCCAAAGGGTTAAAGGACTATGAGATTAGAGGTAAATCATGGAATAGGAAAAAAAGGTGGATGGAGTGTTGAGGCATCTGTGAAAGGAAGAGAATTTTTCTATCGAGTCAAAAAAAAAAAGGCATGGGCTTCATGGTGTGAGTATTATGCAGAGAATATGAAACCTACAATTAGAAGACAGTGTGGAGTTAACCAAGGTGTGAGTTAACCAGTGTGTGAAGGAGGGGTTAATGTTGTTTGGGCATTTAGAGGATGGAGCAGAATAGGTTGACAAAGAGGGAGTATAAACCTGGGGTGGAAGGAAGGAGGAGTAGGGGTCATCCCAGGAAGGGCTGGAGGGAGGGTGTAGAAGTAGCTTAGAATGCTAGGGGCTTCAGCATCCAGCAGGCTTGTGTGAGCATGTTAGATTGGAGTAAGTGAAAATAAATGGTTTTAAATTCTTGATGCTTTGTTTGTGTGCAAGGTAACATTTACAGAGGGACTCATATAAACTAGTTACTGGACTTAGGTCTTGCAGATGGGAATTACAGAACCTGCACTGTAAAAAAGTGACAAGGATGTTGCAGTTCAAAGGGTCAGTTGAGTTGTGATGTCTGTGCACTTCTGGTAAGACAGCTGTTGTATGAAGGATGGTGAATGTTTTTCCATTTTTAGGTCACCCTAACTTGGTGTGAGACAGTGTATTAAAACAAAATATAATGGGTCCCAACAGCTGCACTAGAGGTGGACCCCCACCTAAGTAAAACCACTGAAAGCTAAAAATATTCTATATTTTAGTAGTCATTATTAAATATTTTTAAACTAGTTGGTGCAAGCAACTCACTATTTGACATAGTAGTATTGCAGATTGGCTTAGAAGTCTGCTGGTAATGACCCTTATATACTGGAAATATCATGCAGTATATATTGAAGACATGCCACAAAAATTTGCCAAAGCTGTGTTTTAGGAATATTTACTCAAACTGTATACGTATTGTAAAAAAATTTAATTTACCATGTTCCCTATATGTGGATGTAGTATTGTACAATATACAGTACTAGTTCCCATATCTGAAAAGCATAGGATTTAAAATCATTTAGGAAATGCATGTTTTCTGGATATATACAAAGACTTCCATATATGGGATATTATTCTAATAGTTTTCTTAAGTTCTGTCCTCTGGGAAGAGGATGGCTATTTGTTAAATGAAAGGCCTAAAGGCACTAATTACAGTACATTATACTGTTCATGTAGAAAATTAATTGCATGCTCATGCAATACCAAAGCAATAGAAGCTTTAAAAACAGTTAATTCAGTTCAGATGTTTTAAGTGTTAAATTACAGTGGAACCTCAGTTTTCATATTCCCTAGTTTGTATGTAAAACTATAGTTATTCTCTAAAAAAATGTATTTTTGGTTAATATTTTGGGTGTCTGGAACGGATTAATTTGATTTACATTATTTCTTATGGGAAATATTAACAAAAAATACATTTTATAGAGAATAATTAGTGTTTTACATACAAACTAGGGCATGTGAAAACCGAGGTTCAACTGTATTTGATTTCAATACTGAATGACCCATACTGGTTCAAGTGCTTATTTGTGAAAGTTGAATAATAAAATTATTATATAAAAATAATAGTAATGATAATATTTGATTGATTTATATTTTTTGCATGAAAATTTATTGAAAAATTTGCAGATAACAACAACTTGGGCAAAATATCTTGAACTCAGTTGAATAAATGATATAAAATTGAAAATACAAATTCTGGTTATTGTACAGTAATTATTTTTCAGATAAGCAAAATTTTACGTTATATCCCCAAAGATGTTTTCATAATGTTAGCTCTTATTGACCCATATGGGTTTTGCATTTTTTCATGAATATGGCACAGTGGAACACTTATGTTCGGACATGGATGGCTCATATATATACAGTGGTACCTCGGTTAACGATATTTTTTCATTCCAGAATGCTGTTCAAGTGCCATTACCAAACGAATTTATCCCCATAAGGAATAATGTAAAATAGACTAGTCCTTTTAGACCCCCAAAAATACACTTATAAAAGCATTTAAAAAAATAAACTTACATAAAAGGGCGAGTTTAGGGACCATCATTAACCGAGGTACCACTGTATTTGGAAACTTTGTTTTGATCCTCAGAAAATAAAATTTTAGAGTGAGAAAATGAAAGTTTCAAGAAAACAGTATAGTGGATCCCTGACATTAATTCATTCCTGAATATTGTTTGTAAGTTGATTGTTCGGACCTCGGGACCAATTTTCCCATAAGTATCCTTGTTATAATTTATATAATGTCACCTACTTTTTTAACTAAGAAAAATTATCCAAAATTTTACTTTCAGTACTACAGTGGAACCCCGGTTTTCGCACGCCCCAGTTATCGGACGATTCGGTTTTAGAACTGTTTTTTGTGCAAAATTTTGCTCCGGATATCGGACCTTGATCTGGATATCGCACGTCTTAGACGCGTCCACCCACCGGAACGCCGCTTCAGTCTGGCTCTGTCACTGGTTGAGTGAGCATTTATCCGAAACATTTCACAATTTTTGTGCTTGTTTATTGATTGTGACTGCAAAATAAGCCACCATTGGCCCAAAGAAAGTTCCTAGTGCCAGCCCTTTGGTAAAGGGCTGAGAGAGAGGGGAGAATGTTCCTTCTTCAGTGATTCTACGATATGTATGATACTGAAACAGCAGGAGTCGATAAAGGCTGTAGCGCCAGCCAACGATAAAGTGTAGCATTAACAGTGTAGCAAGTAAGTTAAGCGATTAAGCGATAGAAAAATGACGACACGAAATTTAACTCCTCCATTATGTGTTTGAGGTATATAGGGCCACTGACAACACCGCCGCCACCACCACCACTACTATACGGCTTATGCTCTCAGTGGCCCTTATAAACCCAACAACACCATCATCACTTCACATATGTAATGACATATTTTATTCATTCTAGAGTATATATCATGTTTCTATGTTATTAATATTGTTTATTATGTCATATTAGATGAATTATGATAGAAATATAAGTCGTATAGGTGATATTAGCTTCATATTCAAGTATTTTGTCATGTCTCCAAACAAACTCTCCTGCCTCTCCATATGCCAACAAGTCTTCAATAAAGGTAAAACTGATTTAAATGTTCATTTATCCATTAAAATTAGTGCTTTATATTTATTTTTCATTCTTTTCTGTATGTAACACTATACTATTTATTCTTTAAAAATGAATTTGTGAATATTTTTGGGTGTCTGGAATGGATTAATTGTATTTATATTATTTATTATGGGAAATATTGATTCAGTTTTCACACGTTTCAGTTTTAGAATGACCTGGAACGGATTAAGTTTGAAAACCGGGGTTCCACTGTACTATTCTGTTTTATTTACAAATACTGTTAAACATTGTTTAATATAGAGAACAGAGCTACATGTATATTCAGCCAGACTGTCTCAGAGAGGTGGGTATGTTGTGTTGGTAAGGTAGTAGCAATTACATTGTGTTGGAGAGGGTATAGTGAACTCCTGCAACCTTACAGTGTTTACAGCATTTCATTTGTACATCTTTAAGTAATGTTTTAGCTAATTGAAAATTGGCAGTGGTGATGTCATCACTTAAGTGATGCTGACAAAATTAAGTAAATGTTAATCTCTGTATATACTTATTCTTTTTCCATTTAAATACACGTTTGTGATTTTTTCACATAGGCAACACTTCGGTGTAGGCAGGGTTTACGCACCACAAGATTGGTACTACACCAGTCTCTTAAGTCAATATTTTGGAGTGAGGATAGTGAGGCTCATTTTAGGGTATGTAGGAGAGAAGGAGATTACTTCCCAGTAAAAGTAGGTCTTAGACAGGGACGAGTAATGCCACCATGGTTGTTTAACACATTTATAGATGGGGTTGTAAAAGAAGTAAATGCTAGGGGTGTTGGGGAGAGGGGTGGGATTAAATTATGGGGAATCAAATACAAAATGGGAGTTGACATAGTTACTTTTTGCTGATGATACTGTGCTTTTTGGGAGATTCTAAAGAAAAGTTGCAAAGGTTAGTGGACGAGTTTGGGAGGGTGTGTAAAGGTAGAAAGTTGAAGGTGAACATAGATAAGAGTAAGGTGATGAGGGTATCAAACGATTTAGATAAAGAAAAATTGGCTATCAAATTGGAGGGAGGAAATATGGAAGAAGTGAATGTATTCAGATATTTGGGAGTTGACTTGTCAGCAGATGGGTTTATGAAGGATGAGGTTGACCATAGAATTGATGAAGGAAAAAAGGTGAGTGGTGCGTTGAGGTATCTGTGGAGACAAAAAACATCCGTGGAGGCAAAGAAGGGAATAGACGAGAGTATAGTGGTACCAACACTCTTATATGGGTGTGAAGTATGGGTTGTAAATGCTGCAGCAAGGAGGAGGCTGGAGCTTATGACGACGTTTCAGCCCGACTTGGACCATTTACAAAGTCACACTAACAAAAAGGAGAGAAGGAGGGAGTATATATAGGCAAGCAGACAGGTACAGTAACAAGAGATTATTTGTGTATAGCCATCCTTATACGTACAGTAGCCTAATATACATTAGGCATTTGTGCTGAAATTGCAGAGTTTGTGGGAAAATATAATGGAAGTCTAGTTAGCAGGAAGTGATTGTAATGAGCAGGTAGATGGCAGGTTAGGGAAACTTATCTCTTAACATGCATTCTGTTATTAATATTTATGTGCCTTATCAAGCATTGCCATCCAAGTTGTATGTTAAATAAGATTCAGAGATGAATTACTGTCATTAAAACTGAAAAACTAAAAAAAACATGGTAGACTTTCACAAGATTCCTGGCGTCGCCACATTAACCTACATAATTTAGCACTAATTTTATCACACTCGTTAATTTTTATGTTCTTTATCATGTACTGACATGTACACAAGGTTTATGGCTATGAATGCTGTCATAATTATACATCATAAATTTCTGTTAAATGAAGGAAATGTGTTTGAATGAAAACCTCTAAACAAAGACAGACAGCTGATAATGAACATGTTCTGTATCCATGAAGTTTTTGTGTGGCTCACCCTTCTCCTCCACACACTTCCTCTTAATGCTAAGCCTTACCTCATTCTGCACTGTTAGAAATGCTAGCTACAAACATCAGCAAGTGTGCAACATTCTATTTTGCTGGATTATAGTCAAAGATTTATTTCCACATGATGCAATGTTTGTAGAGATGGGTGACATTGGTTGTGCATGCAGAAGGCCCATGGTTATATTACATGCAGAAAGCCCATGGTTATGGGCTTTTTGCATGTAATATGTAAATGAAATAAAGCTGCTGAAGCCACTTAAAAAAAACATACCACGGGCGGGGATAGAACCAGGGATCAGAGAATCATAAAACTTCTCTTACCATGCTGAAGCCACTGCTAACCACCAGCAGCCTCCTCCCATCAGCTGTTTATTTGTTCAGAAAGCCTTTGTTTAGAAAGTTTTCTATTTCTTTCACTTAATGATTACAAAGTATAATTATGACACACAACTATAAGCCTCATGCATGATAAATTATAAGAGTTTGTTATTAGTGCAACTGTTTTGTATCTTAGCCTTAATTAACACATTACTTGCATGCTGTGCATACCTTACAAAAGGATAAAGATAACTGAAATTGGTGAGTATCATTGTATCATTGTTAGGAAAATATAAGTACAAGGCCGAGGGCCTCAGTTTTTAGTGTTCAAGGAGAAGTATCATTGTAGTGATTTCTGTCTTTTTTTTTTTTTTTTTTTCCCAATCAAGCCGAACTTACAGTGTTCCACTGGTAATAATATATGCATAATGTGTCCTGGATGGTACACAAGCACGTGTACTGTAAGCATAATGTTATCAGTATTTGCTTATAGCTAATTACCCATACTTACAATTGAAGTTGGTTCTGTAGATGCATAATTCCTGACTTTAATTAATAAGCTTTTAGCATAAGGTCTGTAGTATATAGAAAATATTTGAGCTTATACAAACTGTCCTTGTCTATTTTAGTATAAGTTTTTTTTTACTGCCATACAGTAACAGGTGGATATAAACAATGAATTCTTTTTGGTAAGTGCTCTTATAAAGTACAATTGTTATGCAAACTTTTTTACCTCAAAAACTGGCAAGTTATCATTATGAATTTATGTACTGTACGAAACAACAATACTTGAAAAGTATTCTAGGAAACAAGTGTGTATAAAATTTAAATATGCAGTACTCATTCCTGCCATGCACATAATTTGTTACTTTATGGAAGTTGACAAATCAAACTAAGAAATGTAAAGATTAGTGGAGGGGAAGTATGTACAGTAAACCCTCTTAAAACATGACATCACATAGTACAATTTTATGTATGTGTGATTAAAACAGTGTATCCAAAATTTCATCGCTCACTTTAAAAAGCTTTGGTGTATATTAGTGCCATAAATCTAAAAACAATGAATTCCATTAGGTTCCTCCATAGAATTTCTCAATTTGATGAGTGCCCCCCTTTCCCTCACCCTCCCACTGTTCTTGATAAGTAAGTGTTGTCCACTAGACAAAATTTTAAATAAATAATTAAGGTTTTCCCAAAATTTATACAACTTATGATTGCTTAATTTATATAAAACACCTGTATAAAATGATTAAAGAGAATATTCATTGTGCATTAATACCACAAATTAACAAAAGTTCAATATCTACATTATTATAATTACACATTCATGTGCCATCTGATGTACCTATTGTAGCTTTATTGTTACAATTGATTGAAAAAAGTGTGAATAAGTGTTTAAACAAGAAAGTTTATTTGACCACAACATATTACTTTTCTTATTGATTCTTATTAATTTTTCAGATGCATTGATCTTTAGTATGTTTGTTTGGTATAGGTGTGCTAAGTTCTTATTTGTTTGCTACAGTTTGTTAAGAAAATGTGGCTGTTATTTTTATGATGTAAACATGTCCTTAGTTTGTGTCAGCTGATCAACCTCCCTACATCCAACTTAGCCCAGTAGACCCACATTAACCTTCCCCACACCTTTCAGTGCTTCGAATAACTACTAACTAAATATGAGATAAATAATATAGAAATTTTTTACCTTGTATAATAGTAAAACTAAAAAGTTAATTGGCACATTTGGAGGTGCTTGGAATATAGCATCTTTTCCTTCATGTTCTTCACTTTACAAAACACTGGTTTTCATAAGGTGCAGATTTTCAGGAACATATGCTGTGTGTTACAAGAGGGTTTACTAATATGAAAAATACACTTTTATATAATGTAATTGTAGAGTAATGGAGACAGAGTGCAGTAAATTCTCATCTTGAATTCATGTTTTTATTCATAATTAGATTATTTTGAAACAAATGAGGTTTGATCCTCCCATTTACTGACTCCCCACCCTCCCTGACAAGAGCTGTGTGTATGACTACCTGACCACATCAGGTGCCTTTAATTTTTATACAATACTATTACATCAAGATGTTTGTTTTTAGACCAAGTTATACCCTCTAGTACAGTAGTATATCTAAATACGTACTGTGTTATTTTCTAGTTGGATTTTTCTTAGAAAAACACACTTTATATTTGTGTGTATGAGGAGAGAGTGGAGTATGTAAGGAACAGTGTACTGTATTTTATATTATACTGTGCTTTAAAGTTTTGTATGACATTATTTGAGTACAGGCTGCTAATTATTTAAATTTATGATTTGAAACTGTTGCATGTAAAAATAAAAGCTAAGCTAATATTTTTATATGCAAGATGCAGCTTTAAGAGACTTTATGGATTCATAATCTTTCTAATGTAGACACGATACTTCTATTATAGTACTGTATTGCTGTTTATCTAAACAATCTGTTGTTCATCTTGTCCACTGTCCTTTCTTTGTGTATTTATTAACCAAATAACTAATCCGTGAATGCTGGGTCAGTAACAATTATTATAGGACAGGGTTTGTGTAGGATATACAGTACTGTACATTCAAAACTGTAATAGTTACCACAAAATATATGTGGACAAAGAAAAAATGCACGAGCCTTTATTTGGACAGTGTTTCACTCCAGCTTCTTTAAGCCCTGCTTAAAGCAAAATGCCCAAGTGATGGCTTGTTCTGCATATTTATGCCATTGTTTCCACACCTATCATTATTACACCCCTCATGCCACAGTAATGGCTAGGTGGAGCTTGCTTTCATACATGCTAATCTTCTTCTTCTTTCAACACGTCGGCCGTTTCCCACAGAGGCAGGGTGGCCCAAAAGGAAAAACGAAAGTTTCTCCTTTTACATTTAGTAATATATACAGGAGAAGGGGTTACTAGCCCCTTGCTCCCAGCATTTTAGTCGCCTCTTACGACACGCATGGCTTACGGAGGAAGAATTCTATTCCACTTCCCCATGGAGATACATGCTAATGCCAAGGTTATATTAATTCTGTTTTTAATTAGATTATGTGAAGGCAAACTGACATTTGCATGACTGTGGAAGTCTGGACCATGGACATCATTGTCGTTTAATCAGTAGGATGGCATGCACAATTTCTTCCCAATAGTGGTACCTCGACTTACGATGGTCCCCAAACTCACCCTTGTATGTAAGTTTATTTTTTTAAATGCTTTTGTAAGTGTAATTTTGGGGGTCTAAAAGGACTAGTCTATTTTACAACATTTCTTAAGGAGATAAATTCGTTTGGAAATGACACTTGAACAGCATTCTGGAATGAAAAAATATCGTAAGTCGAGGTACCACTGTATTGCTATCCCAGTACATCAAACTATTACTCAACACTATTACTCCTTCAATCCACATACTCTCGTCCTGTATAGCCTTAAGACTGAATATTTCAAAGAGTGTTTGCTGTACTGGTTCACCAATAGTATAGTTTAGTAAACCACATATCGACTTACTGGAGTAACACTTAACACAGTCATAATGCTTAAGGTTTAAACTTCAACAATCCGGGTATTAATTGTGTTGCATTGTTAACAATGTGAGTACTAAGCGTGTTACTCTATGATGATTGATGTTTAGATGCTGAAGATAGTGATAATTTATTATATTGTATTTGTTTTATTTTTTGGTGCCAGTACTTGCCTTTGATGTTAACATACTGTAGCCCTTTAAAAACATGACAATATAAGATAAACTAATAGCCATTTTCTGTCTTTACAGTATTCACACTAGAAACATTAGCTAATCTACTAATTTTCTCTACCCCTCTTATTAAAGAAACAGTGACTTGCTTTTCCATTTTGTCTTTGTTTTCCCTCTTCTGTGCTTATTTTCATCAATTTTTTCCTGTTTTGCTTGAGGTAATATTCAACCTTTCTAAATTTTTGTGTATCACTTGAAAGCTATTGGTGATTGGTTTACTCCTTTTCTTGGATCAAACTTGATTAACTCATTCCCCAAGCATTTTATGGCCATTACGGTGTTTAGTGCTTCCCGTGAGTATGATAATGCTGGTGGTTATTATATTAATGTACCATGATAGCTTCACAAGCATGAGTCATTTAGGAATTACTGAAGTTGTAATGTACTTTTATTACTCTTGAAATATCAGGGAAAAATTATGCAAAAGTCCAACCTATTCAGGAAGAATTGTCTTATTATAGTACCATATTGCCTTCTGTAGTAATTTGTGTATCATAATTCTATTAAAGAAATACAATTTTAATGCAAATCATTCACTAATTTTAATATCCAGACAAAATTCTATGTACAGTACCTTAATGATACAAAAAACATTATTCTTTTAATTTATAGTAGTCCCCTTCAAGGAGGGGTACCTTCCTGTGGCAAAGGGGCTCTTGATCTGATGAACTGTGCCTTGTCCACTTCCTTAGATTGAATTTAAATACCCCATCCCCTCCCTCCCTCCCTTCCCTCATAATATTAGCCTCAAAAGTGAAAAAAAATTCCTCTTTCATAAATTTCAGCTCCTGACAAAAAAAAGGATCACGATCAGTCCTGTTCTAACATGGCATCTGTTGGTAGTGCTGTGGTGGTCATGTCACCCATCACAGTGGAAATTAGATAATTTAATTAAGGGCATATCAGGTGACCCTCCAATGAGACAACTGGTGGCCATTGGCAGTTACTTCTACCACCATAAATAGCTGAAAGAATTGCATGTAATAAATGGTTTTGAAAACCGACAAGTTGAAGATTGAGATACTTATGCAACATATGGGAATCTTTATTGAAGAAATGTTTTGCCACACAGTGGCTTCATCAGTCCAATACAAAGCAGAAAGGTGTAAGGAGAGGAGTAGTTTGAGGTAATCAGTCTCTCAGCCTGGAATCGATGTGTTCAGTCCATCATTCTTGTAGAAAGTACAGCATAGGACCAGAGAAGTAGCTTATATACTGTAGTCAGGCGAGTCAAAGCAGGAGGAGGCAGGATCACAGTGGAACCATCCATTAGTGTAAGTAGGTCTTCGTCCAAAAGTTGGACAAGTGTTGAAGAATTCTTTGTATCAAGATTCCATGATGTTGTAGTGTCTGACAGATGTGATAAATGTTTTTGAAAACCGACATGTTGAAGATTGAGACACTTATGCAACATATGGGAATCTTTATTGAGGGACTGATTACCTCAAACTCCTCTCCTTACACCTTTCTGCTTTGTATTGGACTGATGAAGCCACTGTGTGGCGAAACATTTCTTCTATGAAGATTCCCATATGTTGCATAAGTGTCTCAATCTTCAACAATTGTATGGCAAGTGCTCTTGTCTAATCAGGTAGTTTTGCTACCTTTATCTCAAGTCAATTCTAGAGGTGAAATACTGGTGGTGTGCGCCTGATAGGAAACACGTGGTTTCCAGGGAACAACTGCAATACCTGTCACAATGAAGATTTTTCATTTATTCTCGGAATTGACTTTTTTTTTTTTTTCTATATGATAAATGGAATGAACACTAATTCTGGATCTCTAACAAGTGACACCCTCTACATACACCTGCACAGCCATGGACACACAACTGGGAACCATTATCCAGCAATCTTTTGTTACCTGAACCTGATACTGGTGGTTCACCTGTCCTCTCATAATTAACTCGAGTTATTGGGTGGGATGATCATGCACTTGCCTGTCCTTTGATACATTTGACACTTTGTTGAATTATCCTTTGTTAAATCTTCATAATCTATCTGACCCCTGTGGTTTAGCTCTTCTTTTGATTATAATAATAATTCATAATCTATCATTAATCTTTAATAATCATGCTTTATATAACCACTGCATAAATTTAAAACTGCTGTTTATAGGTAACCTGTATATCTCTAATCTTTCATTACCCATGGATCCATTAACTTTTCCTTGCTCATTTTGGGTGGTCCCAGTGTCCTACAACACAACAGCTGTGAGAAATTAGAAAATTTTGCTAGATTTAGATCTTAGTCTCAGATGTTAACTAGAATGAATACTAGCTAATAACAGTTGTGTACAGGTTGGGAGTCCAATTTAATTAGGTATTCAAACCACACTTCAGCTCCTTTTACTCAACTCTTATAGACCTGTTATGAGTAGTGTGCCACTGGGGTCAATGTTGGGACCCTTGTTCACATTCTACATAGACAAAAAGGAAATAACTAGGGTACATAAGCTAAACAATGTAGATCTTAGTCAAGGAGAATGCAAAAAAGATCCAGGAGTTCCAGTTAGTAGAAACACAAAGCAAAGACAACAATGCTAATAGAATTTTTGGCTTCGTATCAAGAAACTCGTTCAAGACACTCATTCAGCATTTGATCTTTATTGTGGAAGTGTTTTGCTAGCCAGTGGCTTCATCAATCCAGTACAGTGAGTGATGAGAAGGCGTTTGAGATAAGCAGTACCTCAAATTGGTGGTGATGTATTCAGTCCATTAGTTTTGATAAAAAAATGCAGCACATCCATGGAGAAGGGGCTTATATGTTGGAGACAAGTGAAGCAAAGCAGTTGGAAGGGGTGTCACTGGTGGACAAAATCCACTAGTGGAAGTAAATCATGCCAATAGGTTAGGAAAGCACCAAAGAATTGTTTGTAGTATCAAGATTCCAAGATGTTGCTGTATCAGACATGACATACTTCCACTAGTGGATTTTGTCCAGTGAAGCCACCTTCATCTGTTTCGCCTCGCCATCTCTAGTACATAAGCCCCTTCTCTGTGCATATGCTGTACTTTTATCAAGACTGATGGACTGAACACATATTTCACCATTTTTCTCTACAGTGGACCCCCGAGTTTCGTAAACCCCGGAAATCGTACATTTATGTAAGTATAATATTGTAAGTGCTTGTGGAAAAGTATTTTTTGGGGTCTGAAATAGACTAACCTACGTGACATTTTTCCTTAAGGGAGTAAATTCGTTCGGTAATGGCACTTGAGCAGACTTCAGGAGTGAAGTTTTTACGAAACTCGGGGGTCCACTGTATTGGATTGATAAAGCTGCTGGCTAGCAAAACATTTCCACAATAAAGATCTCTATGTTGACGGTTTTCTAAACTACTTGTGATACAACATCTTGCCTAACCTATTAGCATGATCTACCTCCAGTAATGGATTTTGTCAACCAATGATGCTTCCTCAAACTTCTTCACCTCACCAGTTTCCAGTATTTATAAGCCCCCTTCTCCGTGCACATTCTGTACTATAGATCTTTATACTGATCAATTCGATCAGGGCAGATCAGGTCACGACCATGTGTAGTACCACTGTACCTCATTGATACTGCTCTCTCCTAGGTTGTCAGCAACTTCACGATACCATCTTGGACACAACAAGAGAGACTTGTCAACACTTTGGACAATCACTCTGCAGGTGAATTGTCCAACTTCCTCCATATGAAGAGACTCTCATCGCCATCTACTTTAACAATAATGAAGGTGACAAGATTATCACCTAAGTTATGAATGCTCTCAAAGACTGTGACTTCGAAGTGGCTCCTTACCCTGTGTTGAGGGCCAAGAAATTAGTTTTCATAAAGAAGCTTAATCATGTCACCAATCAACAGGTGATTTGAAACCACTCATTGAAGATGAAAATGATTGGGCTGTACTTTGATTAAGACTGATGGACTGAACACATCATCGTCAGGCTCCGGGACTGATTACCTCAAACAACTCATCTGTTACCGTCTTTTCAGTAATTGGACTGATGAAACAACTGACTGGTGAAATGTTTGAAACAAAGATCCCCAAGTGTTGCACAAATGTCTCATTCATCAGATAACCTTAATGTGGACAGTTATGTCTTCACTGAACTCTACTTATCTTAAGTGCTCCCTATTGCAGTGATGTCACGACTATCAACCCACTAGTGGAGGTGGCAGTGCCGCCTTTGTGGAGGCAGCGATACCTCTTATCTAGAGATTGGGACTTTTAAATAACTAAATTACACTGCCTTAAGCTGACCCTCCAATCTTCTGAAGAAATTGCTTTATTTTCTAATCCTAAACAAGCTCTGAGTAACTCTACGGACTTATCAATTTTTTATGGTAATGAATAATGCCAATTCTTGTATGTCATATGGTCTTTAAATGTTGCAGTGAGAAGGGGCTGGAGGCAGTGATGTGTGAGAAAGATCAACGAGTCTTGTGAATTTTGTGACATTTTACCAGGCTAGAACAATTACTGATGAGAATTAGCTAATACAGAATAATTTAGTTGTCATATTGCATCAAACATGATAGCTTAGCACTTGAAATAATGAAATTTATCAGCCAGAACTGGGACACTTCATTAAGGAGATAAGGTTATCAGAAGGCATTCCACATTGGGCTCAGTAGCTAAAGGACCTTTACAGGTGTATGGTTTAGCGCTTCTATTTGATTATAATAATAATAATTTACAGGTGTAAATATATTGTATAGAGAATGAATGGATAAATTAAAAGGTAAAAGCTGTGGTGGTATTTAAAGCAGCCCACCTTTAATTCAGGGAGCGGAAAAGGATTTAGTTATAACTTTAGATGGTTTATTAATTAGTAAAGATGGAGGAAAATACATTATCATGAGAATATAAATGTGGGGTGGATGGAAGACGGAATTCCTTGAGTAAAGGGGGTGAAGTTAGCAACTCGGGTAATAATGATCAGAATTATTTTTATTTTTTATTGAAAGCTTAGAAGGGCATGTGGATTGTATCCTAAAAGTTTTGTGATGATTGCAAAAAAAAAAAAAAATTGTAAAACGCATATACATAGTTACGAGGGTACCTTCACCAAATTCAACTTTAACATCAACTGGGATCAAATAAATCATGTCCTTAATGAAACATGCTAGGAAAATATTAATAACATGGATCCGAACCTGTGTCTTGAAGGACAAATTCTTTGGGAGCTGAGTGTGTTTAAGGCATATTCCCCTAAGAAGAGAATATGTAAATTGGAAAGAGAGAGATGCTCCCTCTATAGGCAAAGGTAAAGAATCACTTAGCTTCTCAAGGGAGCTAGATTATCTGAAATGCAGAAGGAAGCACTCACTGACTAGTGAAGTAAAAAATATTGAGTTTAAGTTAAATTATTCATACAGGAGAGACAGAAGGATCGGAAAGCAATTAATGAAGTTGAAATCCCAAATACTGTATTTATTTTCACTTGCCAAAAATAAGACAAAAATCACATCCAGCAATGGGCCTCTTGCTCAAACAAGATGGGATTTAAACAGACGACAGCAAAAAGATTGGTGAGATACTAAAGTCTCGGTATGAGGCCTGGTCACAGACCGGGCCACAGGGGCGTTGACCCCTGGAATTCTCTCCAGGTAAACTCCAGGTATGACTGTTTAATCGCTGCATGACCCTTGTCGATTTAGCACTTTATTATTTGATTATAATTATTTGACTTTATTTAATGAGCCATTAATCAGACTAAAGATCGACAATCCAAAGGAATTTTTCATGAACAAGTTTGAAAACCTTGTCAATATATGCCAAATTTCTGACATAATCCTAACTCCACTTGACTCTGAAAAAGATTTTCACAACATGCATATTCACTCTGCTCCAGGCCCAGACATTTGGAACTTTGTGTTCATCAAGAACTGCAAGAAACACTTTTCATGTGTCTTAAGTATGCTATGAAGAGGGATATACCCCCACTCCATAAAGGTGGCAGCAAAGAATTATAAACTGATAACTAACGTTGGACATTATAAAAAATCTTTGAAAGAGTTCTAAGAAGCATGACCACTAACCACCTGGATTCACAACAATTACACACCCCAGGGCAACATGGATTTAGAGCAGGTTGCTCCTGCCTCTCGAAACTACTGGACCATTATGTCATGGTCTTTGATGCCCTGTAGCAACACAGACTTGCAAAAGCCTTCGACAAGTGCGATCACAGTATAATAGCTCACAAAATGCATGCTAAAGGAATACTAGTTGGAAAAGTGGGCAGCTGGGTCTTTAACTTTCTAACCAATAAAACACAAGCTTCAGATTCAGATTAGATTATTATATTTATCTGTAAAGATTACAATGTGTGGTTTACATTTATAAGACAATAATTACAAAGATGGCCATTAGCATGCCTAGCATGCCTGGGCATGCTAGGCATTTCGGGCAGACTAATACTAGTTCTTAATCTATATTACAAATTACAAATGAATGAAGAGTAGAGGTCAACAGTTAAATCGGAAGCTGCCATAGTGAAAAGCTCTGTTCCACAAAGCACAGTACTCACCCCCATCCTGTTCCTCATCCTCATATCAGACATAGAGATGTAATCCACAGCACCGTCTCATCCTTTGCAGAAGATACTAGAATCTGCATGAGACTGTCATCTATTGAGGACACGGTTAACCTCCAAGAAGATATAAACCAAGTTTTCCAATGGGCAACGGAAAACAATATGTTCAATGGGGACAAATTCCAACTACTCCGTTATGGAAAACTGGAGGAGATAATAACTAGAACAGAGTATACTACAAACTCACTTTCAAGGATCACAACAGTGCCATGATCACAACTTCAAAGAAAATGATAGGATAGATAATGAGAACGTTCAAAACAAGAGATGCCAAGCCAATGATGATCCTTTTCAAATCACTTGTTCTCTCTAGGCTGGAATACTGCTGTACATTAACATTTCCGTTCAAAGAAGGTGAAATTGCAGATCTAGAGAGTGTACAGAGAACCTTTACTGCAGATATAAATTCCATCAAACACCTCAACTACTGGGAACATTTGGAAGCACTTGACTTGTACTCGCTGGAATGCAGGCGAGAGATATATCATAATCTACACTTGGAAAATCCTAGAAGGAATGGTCCTGAATCTGCACACAGAAATCACTCCCTACGAAAGTAAAAGACTGGGCAGGCGATGCAAAATACCCCCAATGAAAAGTAGGGGCGCCATTGGTACACTAAGAGAAAACACCATAAGTGTCCGGGGCCCAAGACTATTCAACAGCCTCCCACCAAGCATAAGGGGAATTACCAATAGGCCCCTGGCTGCCTTCAAGAGGGAGCTGGACAGATACTTAAAGTCGGTGCCGGATCAGCCGGGCTGTGGTTTGTACATTGGACTACGTGCGGCCAGCAGTAAAAGCCTGGTTGATCAGGCCCTGATCCACTGGGAGGCCTGGTCGTGGACCGGGCCGCGGGGGCGTTGATCCCCGGAATACCCCCCAGGTAGACTCCAGGTAGGCAGGAAGTCGGAGGCTGCTACAGTGAAAGCTTGTTACACAAGGTACAGTACTCGCTCCCATCCTTATATCTCAGATATTGAGAAATGTAAACCATAGCACCGTGTCTTCTTTTGCAGACGATACTAGAATCTGCTTGAGTGTCATCCATTGAGGGCACAGTAAATCTCCAATCGGATACATATAAGCCAAGTTTTCCAATGGACCGCGGAAAACAATATGATGGTCAAGGAGGACAAATTTCAGTTACTCCGTTATGAAAAACTTAGGGAAATAATAGCTAGAACAGAGTATACAACAAACCAATGGGAAGGACTTGGGAGTGATGATATTCAAATTTCACAACAGTGTCACTATTACATCTCCAAGAAAAATGATAAGGTGGATCATGAGATCTTTTGAAACAAGGTATGCCGTGCCAATTATTCTCTCTAGACCGGAATGCTGCTATGCATTAACAGCTCCATTCATGGCAAGTGAAACAGCAGATCAAGAGAATGTACAGAGGGCCTTCATTGCATGTATTAGTTCAGTCAAGCACCTTAATTACTGGGAACATTTGAAGTCCCTTGACCTGTACTCCCTGGAATGCAGGAGAGAAAAATACATCATAATCTACACCTGGAAAATCCTAGAGGGACTGGTCCTAAATCTACACCCAGAAAACACCCCCTACAAAAACAAATGATTAGGCAGACGGTGCAACATACCCCCAGTGAAAAGTAGGGGTCCCATGAGTACACTAGCAAAATAAGTGTCTGGGACCCAAGACTTTTTAACAGCCTCCTATCATACATAAGGGGAATTACCAAAAGATCCCTGGCTGTCATCAAGAGGGAAATGGACAGATACATAAAGTCAGTACACTAATAACCCACACATACGAGAATGAAACTTATGATGACTTTTTGGTCTAATTTGGACCATTAACTAGTCCACATAAGCACAAAGAGGGGGCTGGGCCTGGAGTAGTAGAACGAAAAGAGGTAGTAGTAGTAGTATAATTGTAGTAGTAGTAGTAGAATAATTGTAGTAGTAGTAGTAGAATAATTGTAGTAGTAGTAGAGTAATTGTAGTAGTAGTAGTATAATTGTAGTAGTAGTATAACTGTAGTACTAGTAGTATAATTGTAGTAGTAGTATAACTGTAGTACTAGTAGTATAATTGTAGTATAATTAATAATATAATTGTAGTAGTAGTATAATTGTAGTAGTAGTATAACTGTAGTAATAGTAGTATAATTTGTAACTTGTCGGTTCTCTGAACCATTCATCTACACCCTGTCTGACACAGCAACATCTTGGGATCTTAGTACAAACGAATTCTTCAACACTTGTCCAACCTTTGGACGAAGACCTACTTCGACTAGTGTGTATTTGACTAGTGGATGGTACCACTATGACCCCGCCTCCTGCTGCTTCACCTCACCTGACTACAGTATATAAGCCATCTCTACGGACATATGCAGTACATTCTACAAGATTGATGGACTGAACACATCAACTCCAGGCCGAGGGACTGATTACCTCAAAACTCCTACTCTCCTTACACCTTTCTACCTTGTATTGGACTGATGAAGCCACTGTGTGGCGAAACGTTTCCTCAATAAAGATACCCAAATGTTGCATATGTGTCTAATTTGTATAATTGTAGTAGTAGCTTCAAGGACCATAACACCGTAGCAATCGCATCTGCTAGAAAAATGACAGGATGGATAATGAGAACCTTCAAAACCAGGGATGCAAAGCCCATGTTGACACTTTACAAATCGCTTGTTCTATCTAGGCTGGAATATTGCTGCACACTAACTGCACCTTTCAAGGCAGGTGAAATTGCTGAACTTGAAAATGTGCAGAGAACCTTCACGGCACGCATAACTGCAATAAACCACCTCATTATTATTATTATTATAATCAAATAGAAGCGCTAAACCACAGGGGTTAGTATAAACCACCTCAATTACTGGGAACGCTTGAAGTTTCTAAACCTGTACTCTCTAGAACGCAGGCGGGAGAGATACATTGTTATATACACGTGGAAAATTCTCGAGGGATTAGTACCAAACTTGCACACGAAAATCACTCCCTAAAGCAAAAGACTCGGCAGGCGATGTAACATCCCCCCAATGAAGAGCAGGGGTGCCACTAGCACGTTGAGGGACAACACAATAAGTGTTAGGGGCCCAAGATTGTTCAACTGCATCCCAGCATACATAAGGGGGATTACCAACAAACCCCTGGCTGTCTTCAAGCAGGCACTGGACAGGCACCTAAAGTCGGTACCTGACCAGCCAGGCTGTGGTTCGTACGTTGGACTGCGTGCGGCCAGCAGTAACAGCCTGGTTGATCAGGCTCTGGTCCAACATGAGACCTGGTCACAGACCGGGCCGCGGGGGCGTTGACCCCTGGAATTCTCTCCAGGTCTCCAGGTAGTAGTATAATTGTAGTAGTAGTAGTATAATTGTAGTAGTAGTAGTATAATTGTAGTAGTAGTAGTAGTATAATTGTAGTAGTAGTATAATTGTAGTAGTAGTAGTAGTAGTAGTAGTATAATTGTAGTAGTAGTAGTATAATTGTAGAGTAGTAGTAGTATAATTGTAGTAGTAGTAGTAGTATAATTGTAGTAGTAGTAGTAGTATAATTGTAGTAGTAGTAGTAGTATAATTGTAGAGTAGTATAGATAATTGTAGTAGTAGTAGATAATTGATAGTAGAGTAGAGTATAATTGTAGTAGTAGTATAATTGTAGTAGTAGTATAATTGTAGAGTAGTAGTATAATTGTAGTAGTAGTAGCTAATGTAGAGTAGAGCATAATTGTAGTAGTAGAGTAGATAATGAGTAGCATAATTGTAGTAGTAGTAGTAGTATAATTGTAGTAGTAGTAGTAGTAGTAGTAGTAGTAGCATAATTGTAGTAGTAGTAGTAGTATAAGTGTAGCAATAGTAGTAGTATAATTGTAGTAGTAGCATAATTGTAGTTTACCTGGAGTTTACCTGGAGAGAACTCCAGGGGTCAACGCCCCCGCGGCCCGGTCCGTGACCAGGCCTCATGTTTTACCAGAGCCTGATCAACCAGGCTGTTACTGCTGGCCGCACGCAGTCCAACGTACGAACCACAGCCTGGCTGGTCAGGTACCGACTTTAGGTGCCTGTCCAGTGCCTGCTTGAAGACAGCCAGGGGTTTGTTGGTAATCCCCCTGATGTATGCTGGGAGGCAGTTGAACAATCTTGGGCCCCTGACACTTATTGTGCTGTCCCTCAACGTGCTAGTGGCACCCCTGCTCTTCATTGGGGGGATGTTACATCGCCTGCCGAGTCTTGCTTTCGTAGGGAGTGATTTTCGTGTGCAAGTTTGGTACTAATCCCTCGATAATTTTCCATGTGTATATATAATGTATCTCTCCCGCCTGCGTTCTAAGAGTACAGGTTTAGGAACTTCAAGCGTTCCCAGTAATTGAGGTGGTTTATCGCAGTTATGCGTGCCGTGAAGGTTCTCTGCACATTTTCAAGGTCAGCAATTTCACCCGCCTTGAAAGGTGCAGTTAGTGTGCAGCAATATTCCAGCCTAGATAGAACAAGCGATCTTTAAAGTGTCAACATGGGCTTGGCATCCCTGGTTTTGAAGGTTCTCATTATCCATCCTGTCATTTTTCTAGCAGATGCAATTGCTACGGTGTTATGGTCCTTGAAGGTGAGATCCTCTGACATGATCACTCCCAGGTCTTTGACATTAGTTTTTCGCTCTATTGTGTGGTTGGAATTAGTTTTGTACTCCGATGAGATTTTAATTTCTTCACTTTTTCCGTATCTGAGTAATTGAAATTTCTCATCATTGAACTTCATATTGTTTTCTGCAGCCCATTTAAAGATTTGGTTTTTGTCTGCTTGGAGTCTTGCAGTGTCTTCAACGGTGGACACTGTCATACAGATTCGGGTGTCATCTGCAAAGGAAGACACAGCACTGTGGCTTATATCCCTGTCTATGTCCGATATGAGGATTAGGAACAGGATGGGAGCAAGTACTGTGCCTTGTGGAACAGAGCTTTTCACAGTAGCTGCCTCAGACTTTACTCTGTTGACTACTACTCTTTGTGTTCTACTTGTTAGGAAATTATAGATCCATCTACCAACTTTTCCTGTTATTCCTTTATCACGCATTTTGTGTGCTATTACACCATGGTCCCACTTGTCAAAGGCTTTTGCAAAGTCTGTGTATATAACATCTGCATTCTGTTTGTCTTCTAGAGCATCCAGGACCTTGTCGTAGTGGTCCAGTAGTTGGGACAGACAGGAGCGGCCTGCTCTAAACCCATGCTGCCCTAGGTTGTGCAATTGATGGGTATCAAGATGAGTGGCGATCTTGCTTCTTAGAACCCTTTCAAAGATTTTTATGATATGGGACGTTAGCGCTATTGGTCTGTAGTTCTTTGCTATTGCTTTACTGCCCCCTTTGTGAAGTGGGGCTATGTCTGTTGTTTTTAGTAACTGCGGGACGACCCCAGTGTCCATGCTCCCTCTCCATAGGATGTTAAAAGCACGTGATAGGGGCTTCTTGCAGTTCTTGATGAACACTGAGTTCCATGAGTCTGGGCCTGGAGCGGAGTGCATGGGCATGTCATTTATTGCCTTTTCGAAGTCATTTGGCGTCGTGGTGATGTCAGATAGGCATGCGTCTGTCAAGTTCTGTGGCACTCTCATAAAAAATTCATTTAGGTCTTCGATTTTCAGTCTGGTTAGCGGCTCGCTAAAAACTGAGTCATACTGGGACTTAAGTAACTCACTCATTTCCTTGCTGTCATCTGTGTAGGACCCATCCCGTTTAAGTAGGGGCCCAATACTGGATGTTGTTCTCGACTTTGATTTTGCATAAGAAAAGAAATACTTTGGGTTTCTTTCAATTTCATTTATAGCTTTTAGTTCTTCCCGCGTTTCTTGATTCCTGTAAGATTCCTTTAGTTTTAATTCGATGTTTGCTATTTCTCTGACTAGTGTCTCCCTACGTATTTCAGATATATTGGCCTCTTGTAGCCGCTCCGTTATTCTTTGCCTTCGCCTGTATAGGGAGCGCCTCTCTCTTTCTAGTTTGCATCTTCTCCTCCTTTTCCTTAAGGGAATTTGCCTTGAGCAAACCTCTAGTGCCACAGAGTTAATTTGGTCTAGATATAGGTTAGGATCCGTGATGCTTAGGCAATCTTCCCAGTTTATATCATTTAGGACTTGGTTTACTTGGTCCCACCTTATGTTTTTGTTATTGAAGTTGAATTTGGAGAAGTCTCCCTCGCGGCTGATCACATTTTGTTGATCTGGGGCTCCTCCGATGCATGTCTGGACCTCTATTATGTTGTGATCTGAGTATATTGTTTTTGATATGATGACATTTCGTATCAGATCATCATTGTTGGTGAAGATGAGGTCCAGCGTATTCTCTAATCTTGTGGGCTGTACTATATGCTGGTTTAAGGTGAACTTGGTGCAGAGATTTAAAAGTTCATGCATGTGTGAATTTTCATCTGAGCTGCCTCCTAGTAGTAGCATAATTGTAGTAGTAGTAGTATAATTGTAGTAGTAGTAGTATAATTGTAGCAGTAGTAATAGTATAATTGTAGTAGTAGTAGTAGTAGCATAATTGTAGTAGTAGTAGTATAATTGTAGTAGTAGTATAATTGTAGCAGTAGTAGTATAATTGTAGTAGTAGATGTAGTATAATTGTAGTAGTAGTATAATTGTAGTAGTAGTAGTAGTAGTATAATTGTAGTAGTAGTAATAGTATAATTGTAGTAGTAATAGTATAATTGTAGTAGTTAGTTTGATATCTTTATTATGCACCCCATGTATGGGCCAGTAGGCCTTCTGCAGTGTTCCTCCATTCTTATGTTCTTATACCCATCCTGTGGGCGGTAGTCAAAAGATTACAGAGGTACATAATGGGTCCAGGGACTGGACCTCAAAGTTTGATAGCTGAGCAAGTTACAAAGGTAATGAACTCAGATGGTCACAATCATGACAAGTTACAAAGGTATTTGCAGATTACAGAGGTATATATAGGGTCCAGAGACTGGGCCCCAAAGTTTTGATAGCTGAACAAGGTACAATGGTAATGAATTCACTAGTTACAATGTAATGAATCATGTAAGTAAATTTACTTACGTCTGTACATGGTTGCACTCATGAACAAATTATAAAGCAATGAACAATCTATTAGTCTACACCCAGCCACAACTGTAATAATTTAATGGTGCAAATTTTAATTGTTGGGTCACACACACACATATACACATACATATATACACACACACATACATGTATATACATACACACATACACATACACACATATATACATACACACCCACACACGTGGCAATGCTTTATTTACAGGGAGCAAAGTCAGGGTATTTTTCCAGAATGGTTTGTAATATACCACTGTGGATAAAATACTTTGACATATCTTGAACATTTCTGAGTGAGTTGTCTCTGAATTCATTAATTTTATCGCACTCCAGTACATAATGACGCAGGGTGTGACAATAATCCAACTGGCAAAGTTTACATCTTGTTTGGTCTACATCTGGTGGTGGTGATTTAACCTGCCAAAGATACTTGTAACCCAGCCGGAGGCGGGCGGTAGTGACATCCAAGAGTCTGCTTATTTTGTTGGATGCACCATAGACATGTGGCTCCTCCTGCATGATAGAATGATGATAGATGGACTGACTGGTGTCAATCTCCCTGAGTCTTAAGTCAATAAAATTCAGTTGAAGTTCTTTTCGTATTATTGTTCTCAAACTGCTAACTGATAAGCCAAGATTGTAATCTATCCCCTCTTTGAAAGCATAAAACTTAGCCAATTTATCAGTTCTATCATGCATCTGAAGACCAATGTGAGATGGAATCCACAGCATGTGCACTCTGACTCTACTATCCAGAATCCTACCATACCTGTGCCTGGCTTCTGACACAAGCATGCTACAAGTTATACTTGATGAGTTGAGAGCATTTATGGATGACAGAATCAGTTACAATTAGAGAGTTAACCTTAGATACATGGACGCATTTGAGTGCAAGGAGTATGGCAAACAGTTCTGTCTGAAGGGTAGAGGCCCAGTTATTGATGCGTGCTCCAATTTCTTTAAGAGAGCCATCACTCTGTATGACAACAGCAGCACTACCAGCTGCACCAGTGGATTGGTGAACAGAACCATCAACGTAAATAATTTGTGAGAGAGTGTGCTGTTTGGCTAAATTATCAATACAGCTTAAGGCATCATGTTTGGCTTCAAGGCGAAGCTTTGGTTGTGATTTAAGAAGTAGTTTGGGTGGAAATGGAGGGATGGTAGTTTGGAATGGGGTAATATTCCATGGAGCGGAGAAGTGCCGCTGTTGCCTTACTTGCCACAGATCTTCTTGACACCTCTACAATTCTCGAGACAGAATTGGGAAGTCAAAATACGGTCATTAGAAGAATGCTGCCGAAAATCACTGCACACAATAATCCAAATTCTCTTTAGTTCACACGACGATTTAATGTCCCACTAATTTACCCTCGTTAGAAGTTAATACATTAATATTTGTGTACGATGAACAATGATCAAACCGACGCACATTTTCTCCATCGAACACCCGTAATGGCGGCGTCGGTCACTATTTAACACATTATCACTCTATTATTGCAGTTTCTTGGACTTAATGTCCCACATTATTCCCGGCGATTATTCACAACATTCACTATTGTGAAGAGAGACCATTAATCACGCTTGGCCGTTGTAAACGCCGATTCCTGACTCCATTATAGTCAGAACTCTCCCATCGTTCAACCTTCTTCGCCTTCAACTGCCTCCCAGCATACATAAGGGGGTTTACAAATAGACCCCTGGCTGTCTTCAAGCAGGCACTGGACAGGCACCTAAAGTCGGTGCCTGACCAGCCAGGCTGTGGTTCGTACGTTGGACTGCGTGCGGCCAGCAGTAACAGCCTGGTTGATCAGGCTCTGATCCAACATGAGTACTGGTCACAGACCGGGCCGCAGGGGCCCGGTGTCTTCAATAGTGGACACTGTCATGCAGATTCGGGTGTCATCTGCAAAGGAAGACACGGCACTGTGGCTTATATCCCTGTCTATGTGTCTATGTCCGATATGAAGATGAGGAACAGAATGGGAGCAAGTACTGTGCCTTGTGGTTAGTTTGATATCTTTATTATGCACCCCATACCCATCCTGTGGGCGGTAGTCAAAAGATTACAGAGGTACATAATGGGTCCAGGGACTGGACCTCAAAGTTTGATAGCTGAGCAAGTTACAAAGGTAATGAACTCAGATGGTCACAATCATGACAAGTTACAAAGGTATTTGCAGATTACAGAGGTATATATAGGGTCCAGAGACTGGGCCCCAAAGTTTTGATAGCTGAACAAGGTACAATGGTAATTAATTCACTAGTTACAAGGTAATGAATCATGTAAGTAAATTTACTTACGTCTGTACATGGTTGCACTCATGAACAAATTATAAAGCAATGAGCAATCTATTAGTCTACACCCAGCCACAACTGTAATGAGTTATTGGTGCAAATTTTAATTGTTGGGTCACACACACACACATATACATATACACAGGGGACTGGAGGATGAGTCTGCAAAGGAAGATTGGGCAGCAGAGCTCATGAAAAGGGAACATGAGTGGGGAAGGAAGCTAGAGGAGCTTAGCATGAAAATGGAGGAGAGGATAGCTGCAGAAAGCAAGATAATGGAGGAGAGGATAGCTGCAGAAAGCAAGATAATGGAGGAGAGGATAGCTGCAGAAAGCAGGAAGTGGGAGAAGCAAGTCACAACAGCAGAGGCTAAGATACAGAGATTAGAAGAAGAACTGAAAAATTTGAAACAGCCTAATGAACTAAAAAGCAATGTGGACATGGTATCAGAAACTGCTACCTCAGTCACAAAGAAGAGGACTGTAGAGAACGGAGTGAAACTGTATGCAGAGGCTATATCAGACCATCGTGGAGCCCGAGAGAAAGAGAGGATCACATCAGGAACAATCGAGGGAGTGTAGTAAAGGAGAGCTAAGCTATACGTAGAAGCCCTAACAGACCACAGCAGTGCACAGGGAAAGTTAAGAAGGGAAGCGACAGGCCACTGGGCCAAGGGATAACAGACAGTGAAGAGATTGAAGAAAGGAAAGCTGCAATGGAGGCAACTAAATCGAATCAGGGTTACATAGGGATAGGCAGTGGGAGAATGTAAGAGAGAGATCAGTCTTTGTTTACGGGCTCCAGGAAGCTGAAGGGAAACTTATGAAGCAAGAAGACAAGGGAGAAAAATGCGATTGAAAACATCATGAAAGCAATAGGAGAAGATGACATGACCCAGCTGGCAAATTTTCTGAGAATAGGGGTTTGCAAGAGGAAGAATCCGGCCAGTCAAAGTAATTTTCAAAGCAGAATTGACTCGAAACAGGATCCTGCAGGAGAAAGCAAGACTAAGGGATATGTCAGAGTACCGGAGGTGTATCTCGACGCGACAGAACACGGGAAGAAAGACAGAAACTGAAAGAGAGGGTACAGAGACAAAAGGAGGAAGAGAGATGGACAGGAGAACCCAGACTCAGGAGGAAGCTCTAAACAACCACCTTCAGATGTTCCCCAACCTGGACAACCCCAATGCAACCAAACAACCTAACCCAAAACACATGCCATACCAATGATTCCACCCACCTCATTACAAACTCCACCTTCACACCAACCACCCATAGTTCCCATCAG